>SZYD01002710.1:0-101859 GCA_009363875.1 Mikania micrantha
GCTAAGCTAGGTGTGGATCCAACAGTTGGGCCCAAACAGCCTTCATGGGTCGTATGTATCTTCTGGGCAGAACAGTGGATATGGTTGCCGAGTGTGGACAAGAGCCGAATGGGGGTTAAACCGATCGAGTGGCTAGGATTGCAGCCGAATGGGGAGGGATCGAAGGAAACTGCTGACCGAACGAAAAGGCTGGCGAATGGGTGTGCCCGACTGAATGGCTCCATGTAGACAAAGGAGGCTCCATAGAATGAATCAGGCGACTAACCCATCATTCGGCGACACAGCCCACTTCATTCGGCCCTAGGCCTTTCGCCGGACTGTGTGGCTTCTCATTCGGCCGCCCGTAGGTGTCTAGCATAGAACCATCCCATCTCAAGGCTAAGTGGTAGTCTTCAATGATGGTGATATGCGAACACTGGTTTGAGAGTGTAAGGGTCGAGGAAGATGGGTTTTTAACCGGTTAGGGTTCAAAATATACTAAGGGTTTAGGAAACCCTAATTTTCGGAAAGTTTGAGCTCAAATACCTTGATTTTCAGTGGGTTTTGGAACGGATCCTCTGTACTTTCGTGTAGAGGACGTTGAGAGCTTCGATTAGGTTCAAGAATGGAGTGATTTGGTGGAGAAATGAGTGAGATATGGAGGTTTGAAGCTTGAAAATGGTGGTTGGGGGTGAAAACGGGATTAGGGTTTTGAGTGGGGAAAGAGAAGTGAAGAAATGAGTAAAATGAGCTCATTCAAGGTATTTATACCTCGAGTGAGTTCGGGTTCGTTTTCGTTGTTCGGTTCGCATTTTCGTTACGTTTCCGGAACGTAACGCGTAGTTTTACGCTTTTTAATTAAAAATGTTTTCTTTATTTAATTTTGATGAGTTTCAAAATTGTAAAACATTAAAATGTTTTATTTACTTAGATTATTATCGTTCGCGTCGTTTTCGTTTTTGTTTCGTCGAAACGCGTCACCTTCGCGCGTATTCGTTCGAATCGTCACTCGAACGAACACGACGAGGGTTTTGCTTTCCGACTTTTGTTTTCTACTTTTCAGTCATTATTTCAGAAACTAAACTCACAGATATGTTTGTGTGAATCGTCACCCACGCAAACACGCTGTCAGTTCGTTATTCTGAAATAACACTGCAATTGTGTTTGAATTGTGTTTCCTCACAGGCGGACTCAACTAAACTTCCTGTTTTCACATTGTTTTCGTTCTGATTTGTCGGCCATCTGATTCCTGTCATCTGTGGATATCAGATCGCAACCGACTTGTTTTGTTATTTACTTGAACACTGTGTTTCTCATGATCTGTTGTGTTAACTGTACTTAGGTTTTCACTTAAATACACACAACTAATGTTTCAAATGCGTGTTGTACTTACAGTATTTAAGTTTACACGAAAATACGTACAACAGTTTCTTGTATTTTGAATTCTGTCAATACGAGCATGTTCATATACATGTATTTACACATAGTAAATAGTGGAAGTACACATACCGTACGGACTTGCTGGCCGGTCAGGTACTAGTTGTCACACGCTAACAGCCACGGACAATCTTCGGTCACCCCCGTCATCCCGAACGGTACTTCCCGTGACACCGACTGAACCCGAACCACCTGTTCATCTCCGTGTACTGATGCTACTATCTTTGGGTTGCGACTAACACCACCATGACAAGCCCAGTTTCCATCAACCGACCTGCTTTCGCTACAATGGTAGCCATGCACCCGAAGGCTACTCCTCCTTCGAAAGTCAACTCTCAAACCGGCCTTCTCTGTCTTCTCGAGCCCTAGGCTCTAATACCAAATGTTGGTTCAGGCCCCAAATACACACACTAAGTTCACTAAAGAAAACACACACAAACTCACCGGAGTTGCTTTCTGTATGTTAAACTTCAAGACTTACAAAAGGAGGTACAATAAAAGGCCTAATACTTCTACTATTTATAATAAACAACAAACCAACAACCTATGAGAACATGAAACGTGGTGCAGTAAACAAAGCCTACTTTTTCTCCTTAGTCTTCCCACGTTCACTTCACCTAGTCATCCTACTAAATCGGTCAAACCCAAGACTTGATCTTTAATCCAACGTGAGTTACATGGAGCCTTCACATGACCTTTTTATTTCCCAAACATGCAAACCCGCTGACCCGGGATTTGACCCGTACCCATCAAGATTAACCCAACAGTTTCGACCCGCTACTGACCTAACCAACATGTTTTGCCAATCTTAACTATTAACTTTAGACGATCATGTTTTTAAATAAAGACAACTAATGAGAAAAATACTCACCTAGATCCTGGAATATACATTGATTGTGCAACTTGTGTTACTAGTTTTTGTTGTTCGAGTTGAAGCTCAAATATCTTTCTTCCTTCCTCATAGCTGCTACCAAACGCAGTACGTGAAATAACATCGCTGGTCATTGTTTGGAGATAAGGATAAACATCAACTTCACATGACCTTCCTTTTGTTATCCCTTCCCATTTGCTACTCATCTCACTGCAACTAATGTGAAACGCTGGTAACATATGCTGCAAACAAAAACATTGAAATCAAAGGTCACATTTTGATCGATCTATCAGTTTAAACGGAAACAACAGGTCGACATCGCACCTTTAGTTTCTCAACATGGAATGCAGGATTAATGATCTTTCTGTGTTTCACCCATTGATCTCCTTCAACATCTGCAACTCCTCTTCCTAGTAACTTTGTTAATGGATTTCGTCTTGGCTTTTGAAATTGATTGTAATTAGCAAGTATTTGTCGTATCATTGGAGGATCTATTACGTGCACGATTGGTCGTGGCCCCAACCGTGTAAAGAATATGTTACCTATATCAATAATTCAATATATATAAACAAGTATTACAACTTAAACTGCATCATTACAAGGCTTTATTTGTAACATTAGTCTCTTGTAATTATGTTCACGTATATACAACGTATGTGTGTAAATGTATGGTTATATGTTTGGGTACAGGGCTGTTAAAAAACTTCCTGCAGGTTCATGGCTTGCTCTAAATTTAGTATTTGTTAATTAGTTCGAGTCAGGTAAACTCACTCGTGTGTTTAAATAAACCCAAATTTTGTTGTTAGTGACAATTCCTGATATTTTTAAGCTTAGTTTTAGATCAAATAACTCGCGGCTTCCTTCATTGACTCAGGGGCCGTTTGGTTGAGTCTGATCATTAAGTGCTGAATGGTTAAGATGTCTGAATGATTAAGAGGGTCTGAACCATTAAGTGTGAACCGATTAAGACCGTTTGGTTGCACGTCTGAAGGGAAAAAAAACTTTTTTTGATTAAAAATCAATAAACCTACAATTTGCACGAATAAGCAGTGTAAAAACAAAATGAAAGCCCAAAATCAAGAACTGAGTGCTCCACCGCCGCTATTCACGCGTGGCCAGCCGCATCGTCTTTAGCTCCCTCCTGGTGGCCGGGGCTCTCGTCCAAACACAGGTTGCTTGGAATTTGACAAGTATAATTTTATACACATCGAAACCCTCATCTCTCCCTTCAATCCATCAACAGTCCGTTAACAATGGCGTTGGAATGGGTGGTTCTAGCGGCGGTCGAGCAATCAGGCATTCAAGCGGCGGTCTAGCAATCAAGCGACGGGATCTGGTGCAACGGCGAGAGGGCGAAGGTGACGGCAGGCAACGGTGTGACGCCGGCGATGGTGACGACAGGAGACGGTGACGACCGGCGAAGGTTGCTCGGAACATCTGAACCAGCATGAGCGTGCCTCTTTCTTTCTTTTTCTCATTCAGACTTGCTTCACATCTGAACCATTCAGATGCTCATTCAGATGTTTTTTTTCCGTTCAGACGTGCGAAACAAACGGTCTGAATCTGAATGGTTCATATTCAGACCCATTCAACCTAAACAAACAGCCCCTCATAGAATTAATTAGTTTATAAACCTCATGGATGTAAAATGTATTATTATTTGAAACTTTTAAAATAAAATAAATTAGCTAATTTGTTTGGAATCTGTACAGACACCCATGTAAAATAAATAATCTATCTCTATTTTTCTAATAAATAAATGTTATTAAATACATCTTATATTAAATAATAATATTAAATATAAAATATATATTTATTCATTTTTAAATAAAAAATTTAATACATAAAAATAAATTAATATTAAAAAACACCTTTTCAAAAAACCAAATTATTATAAAGTATAAAATTTTCAAAACCAGTTTTTTGAAACGAAATATTTAAACAAACAAACTTAAAAAAAAAATAGTTTTTCATAGATAATCTTATTATTATTTTATTATTTATAATATTAAATTATAATTTTATTTTTTTAAATTAAAAATTCCTATATATTGTATAAATTTTCATTAATGATCAAATACAAAAGAGATTTTTGGTAAGATACAATTTTAGGCTATTAATCAAAGTAATGAACGGTTAAGATCAAGGGATTTTCACCTTTCATTTTGATATTTGTGACTTGCAGGTGTAGCTACAAAAAATAAATAGTTTACGTTTATTATCTTTACTTTGAATATAATATTGTTCTAGTATTTTTTTGGGTTTTTTACGTAGTCCATAATTTTACATCTGGTTTGTACTTATACAGTTGGTCATTGATTATCCATATTAAATGATGATTCATTATTATTTTATATCTATAGTTTACGCTTGTTTATGATTATTCAGTTGGTCTTTATTTATGCGTGTATAATGTATGATTGCAAATACACACACATATTTGTTATAATCATGTACGATGATATATACCATATATTTATTTTTATTATATAATTATTATATTGCATCATATCGTATAATATAAATACTTAATTGTTTACATGCTATACAAGTAATACATGCTAGCTAGTCTAATCTAGTTTATTAAAAATCTTGCTCGTTTATTAAAAAAAACACTAGGTTAACATCCCGTGTATTGTTCGAATTGCATAAAAAATTATTATATAGTAGTAAGTAAAAATTTAGTATATAAAAAACGATTTTTGAATATGATTGAATTTAAGTTATTTTTTAACACTTCATTTTTTAAATTGTATTAAAAACTATATTTTATATACAAATCTTGTTGTTTAAACTTCTGGGTTTTTTTCAAGAAAAAATATTTTATATAATTTTTATTTTCAAAATCTATTTTTAATATAAAGATTTGATTTAAATTTTATTAAAAAATTATTATTAATATAAAAATGTATAACTAAAATCATTAATTGTTATATTTAATTTAATTATTTAATATGAAAGAGATTATATAAGCATTTAATATGAGAGAGATTGGATATCATTGTTAGAATGTGACACATGTCAAAATGATTTAAGAATTTGACAAGTGTCATTAGGTAGTATAATGTAACACCCAAACTTTTCACACGATTACACGTGTCCCATTTTAGGTCCCAGATTAAACTTTATCAAAAATTTATGTTCGGAAGCGTGAAATTTATATTTCATGATTTAAACACACTTAATTTCAAATCATTTACATTTATGATTAATAAAAACTAGTGTGTTTAAGTTTAATACCACCACAGGCTTTACATAACGTTTGGTTCTACTTCAAAACGTGCCCGATCTGATTGCCCAACGCATATCTATTCATGACCTGTAACATCACATATAAGGTCACAATTAGTTTATATGAACTAAGTAAGTAACCCCTCCCAAAGTTCCCAAAAACTTATTTAAACCCATCCACATACATATCATATGGATGTTAATCATGTTTAGATAATAATATCTCATATTCAAATATCAACTTGCACCCAACACACATGATGCATTTATTTCCCTTAATGGGACACTTTTGCAAATATGAGTATATTATTTAATTCAACTCTATCACCAGCACCTATGGCTAAATTTAAAACACCATATACATATATATATATATATATATATATATTGGCTCAACCAATTACCCACACACCTGTGGTTTCAACAATTTAGTTTCCGGATTAACCGGTTATCCACACATTTGTGGTATCACAACAAAATGTAAAAATACATTTTTCACAATCAATATTCAAACTGAGTCATCTCTATTCGAGTTGACTCACACAATGTAATAATATCATATTACCAATCATCAACTATTGCTCACAATAGTTTAATCAAAATTACACTATGGTGTTCACATTCATGTGCTTCCACCATAGTTATTTGTCAGCATCTCTGACTATTCACACATTTGTGGTATCATAATTAATTTAAGTCTTAAGATGTTCACCCACCGGTCCTTTCATCTAAGACAATTGCCAGCACCTCTGGCTATCCACCATTGTGGAGTCATAAATATTAAGTCTTAAGATGTTCACCCACCGGTACTTCTATCTAAGACAATTGCCAGCACCTATGGCTATCCACCATTGTGGAGTCATAAATATTGAGTCTAAGATGTTCACCTACCGGTACTTCCATCTAGACAATTGGTAGCACCTCTAGCTATCCACCATCGTGGAGTCATAAATAATTCAATTCCCGGATTAACCGGTTAGCCACACATTTGTGGTTCAACAATTTAGTTCCCGGATTAACCGGTTAGCCACACATTTGTGGATCAACAATTTAGTTCCCGGATTAACCGGTTAGCCACACATTTGTGGTTCAATTAAGTCAATTTCACCGGCTCATCCGGCTAAATTTTAATGCATTTATACTATGCATACCACACAAGCATAACATTCGTTTTGAAACTAATAACGCCTTCTCATAGGTCTTTTAATTCCATTAGTTTCAATAATCAAGTTATGCACTATCATTCTATAAACACCAAATCATATTAATTAATCACCGGGTCATCCGGTTATTCTAATGCAAGTATATTGCATATACGTTTCCCATTGAAACTTAACAAACACAAACTAAAGGATTTCTCATCCCATAGTTTCAATCACATATTTAACATTATTCACATATATCAAGTACGCAAGTAGACTCTTTCTACTACTTATATGTAATGTTACAGTAATTTGGGTAACTTACCTGGTTCAAACGGTTGTTCACTTCCTACAACCTCTTTTCCACTTCTGTGAATTGTCACTTGACTTTCACCACCAACACCTAGTTGCATATTCACATATAAACAACTATATTCAATTCATATAACACATACAATCAAGTCCAACGCACTTGACTTGTTTGACTTTCTCAAAGTCAATTTATCATATAATTGACTCTATCTTACTATATTTGGTAAGTTTTAGTCAATTATGGCAATTAATCATATCTCATGCCTCCCTTAGGCATTTCATCAAATAATTGATGTTCATTATTTTAGTTACGATCTTTAATCACTTTTATTATTCAAAAATTCATTTATGATCATAACTATTAATAATTTTAACATCAATTTATCATAATCATCATTTAACCCATGGATTATAATCCATATTTATTTCAAAACCACCGTTTACCCATCCTACTAGTTATCACATCATGATATGGGTTTCATATCAACAGGACATTATATCGGCTTCAAAACTAAGATTTCACCAACCAAATATCAAGTTCTTTGTATCTAACAACCCCTACTTATCAACTAGGCAATAATCAATACCCATAATCATAGTATTACAATCAAAACTAGATTTAATTCACAAAATATTATACTAGTAGGATAAAACGAATCGTTACCCAATCAGACGGATTTCTGCGGGTAGAACAGCGATCTAGATTTGCAGAAACGTTCCTGGGTGCGATCCAGATGTTTGAAAGGCTTTGAAATGGAGTTTGGAGGCTAAAAATAAGGTCTGGAAGTGAAAAAACGATCGAGATAAACGAAAAAATGAGTTTCCCATGCGTTCTGATCCTTAAAACACAATTTTTGCCGACTTAACACGCCAAGCTGCATTGCCCCAGCCCGAAGTTTGGCCCGGGGCGTACCGCCCCACGCCTGTTTCGTCTAATTTTGATCTTATCTTGTTTTCGCGATTCCGGACAATCCGTATGTGACAGTTGTACACGAGAATTACGTCATCAATGACGTGGGCACATTTGATCATTCTAGAAACCCATGTTGTTCTAATACTTGTAATTGTTACAGAGTAATAGTAGACGAGAAATGATGAACGTGGGCGAAAACCGTGCACAAAACGGAGTCCTGGATAGCCCGAAATCGAAAAACGAAGAAAAATCACTAAGTGTTGGTCGATTGGATCCATCGCGGTACGCGATGGAGGGATTCAGAATCCTCCGCGGTACGCGATGCATGAAAGAAAATTGAGATCTCCGGATTTCTTCGCGGTACGCGAAGCCTTTTTGGGCTTTTGGTCGCGGTACGCGACAGATGTGGCGGTGGAATGATCTGATCTACTTCATCAGATTTCATGCAGAAGAAATTATTTTCTTCTTCTCGCTTCTGTTTCGCAAACCAGACGAAGAACATCAGCTTTTCACCATCAAAACTCACATCTGAAGCCATCAGAAGTCACCGATCGTGCCAGGGATCGTCCCTACAAGTTCTGATCGTTGTTTTATCCGTCAGATTAGGTAATGATCCGTTTAAACCTTCTAGTTTGATTTTGATTGATTAGATCTTGATTTTGAACGTAATGAGATAGTTAAGATTGTTGATTATTGCCTAGATGATGGCTAGGATTGATTATAAACAAAGAACACGAAGTTCTAACGGTTAAATCCTTGTTTTGATCCGTTGTAATGCCCGATTTTCATGAAATCATACCCATGATTATAATGGTTTAAACCATTTGATTATGACAATGTAGGTGATTAGTTTGATTAATCTTTGAAATGCAAAGGTTAAATCCAAGTGTTTCAAACTAATCATAATCATTAACATACTCATTGGAATGATTATCTGATGATTGTGATAACAGTCAGATTAGTATGTTAAATCTGGTTATTTCACCTATTCTGATGCTACATTGTGATATTTCATGATATTTGGGTAATCAATAATAAGGATTAATCACTCCTAAGCCATTAAATTATCTAGAAACTGTTTTAGCATTATAATCAACAACATTAACTATCTGATTAATCAGAGATTATTCTGATTAATCTAGAGTGTCATCAACTTCGTGTTAGGAATCTAATGCAATGTAGGTTCCTACATTATCATACATTGTATGATATGACATTAAATTAATTAATTATATAATTAATATCGAGTTGATGATTTACTAAGCAATGTCTTTGACATTGAACGTTCAGAAGGATCTAATCAGTAAACTAGAACATAAATAACTTATTAAAAATAACTAAATGCAGAATCATCTCTGTACTACCAGTTTGGTGATACTCTGCTACCCTATTATCATCAGGTGAGTTACGTACAACCCCTTTTATTTTTAATCTTTTATAAACATCGGGGAAACTCTGCAAACTGTTGTCTGAACATATGATATGTATCAATGATATCTGTGTGATTTCATGTGATTTTGTGGGATTTCATGGGATTTTGCCTGTAGACTGAACTCTATCATTGAACTGAAAGTCCTCATTTTTGAACTGTATCTAGTGAACCCATGTGTGGCCGAACAGAAAACATTGATAGTACTATTGGTTGACACCCCATTCGCTGGGAGGATTGCATCTCCCCTTGTGTGAATGTTTGTTATCTGTTTCCTGAACTTCTTAATGGTGTGATAGACATTAAGATAATGAGGCACTAAGATATGTACCGACGGGTAATATCTTGAGACAGACTAGACGTCCGAAAGGAACTAGATACAGGTCCCATGGTTATCCGGAACTGAACTTTTGAGAACTTGCTTATCATATCATATGATTTTAAATTGAACTGTCGAACTCACCAGCTTTGTGCTGACGTTTTCAAATTAAATCTTTTTGCAGGGAGACAGTGACCACCGGGTGAGGATGCACTTCATACATTTGTAATTAAATAAGATAGTTGTGTAATAAATTTAGTTGTAACTGTGATTCTGGTTGTGATAACGAAACCCTTGGTAATGTACTTACTTTAAGTTAATCTGTGTGCTGTGATATCGGTTCAAGTAAGTCACCCCACACCTCGGAGACATCACCACTATGCTTCCGCAACCGGTTCAGTGACGTCAGATCAGACACGAGGTGACGAGGGGGGGGTGTGACACCGTAACTCCGTTTCGCGCACGGTTTTCGCCCACGCTCACCATTTTTCGAATACTATCAACCTATAATAATTACAATCATTAAATCAACATGGATTTCTAGAACGATCACATGTGCTCTTGCCATTGATGACGTAATTCTCACATATTTTCATATTACAACAATCACAATCGTTCAATTAACGATTATTTACAAACCTTCATTATTAAAAACCGGTTGTTACATATAAGAATTTTACAAGTGTCATTGTAGTTACTTATTTATTATAGGTAGAAGATTAAACAAGACGAGGTTTATAGCATGCACGTTCGACTATGTATGATTCAAAATTTTTAACGCACGCATCAATTCTTGAATTTGTGATTCCTTAATTTTAATTTTACAAATATAATTAATTTTATTTTACTATTATAATAAATAAACATTTTTTTATCACTTATCAATTACCATTATTGGCTTGTGACACTTTTTAACGCATTTTTGTCACATGTCATTTTTTTATCATATAAATCAATTCTCTTTCATAATAAATAATAGTTTTTTTGAGCAAGGATGTTCTTACGTGCCATGTTTGTTGTCTTAACCGATCCAACCGGGGAGAGGTAAGACATACACCTCTAGATGCGTAGGAACCCGTGAAATAAGTAAACATTTGTCCCCCATTAGGATTGAACCTAGGATAAACCCAAAGCTGACCTTTCATCTGATGTCTTTCAAAGTTGAACTCAGATGTATTCAAACCCTAACTTCCACTATAGAAGGTGAGAGCTCTAACCAATAAACTGAGTTTTTGACAATAAATAATAGTTATATTCTCTATTTTATTAGACAATATTTTTTCATATAAAAAAATAGTTTTTTAAGTATTAAAATAACATTTTATTAGAAAATATACTTAAAAAGGTCTACAAAGTTTGAAATTTTCTAAAAATCATTTTTTAGATAAGATCTGTAGTTTTAGAGAAAAAAAAAGTTTCGTAAAAAAAGAACTTTTCTTACAAAGCAATTTTTATTTAAAATAAGTTTTCTTTAAAAGCATATAAAATTTATCTTCGACCCGTGTAACACACGAGAATTAATTTAGTTAACCATAAAGAAAAATACATACAACAATAAGTATTGGAGGATGAATAGTTAAACGGTCTGACACGTGGAACGATGCTGTCGGTTAGTTTGATTGGTTTGAGTTTAGCTTGTTTTGTCATTTGCACCATCTCTTTCAAGTCGCCGAAGAAAAACCGGTAACAATTTCCGGTCAATCCTTGCTCTCGCAGACTCTTCTCCATAGCCTTTGGTCGTAGCCATACCCAATTGAAAAATCGCCACCCATACGCCACCAGTACCAGCAACACAACCAGCACCGCACCCATCATGACTTCCATGTTCAAGAGTGATAGATTACCAGGATAGATTTTATATGGCTCAATCGTTGCATGCTTCTCATTGCGTATCAACATATATAGATTTACAATATTACATATGACACCCTATACTCTACACAATTTGTCATATACACAAATATATCTCATACAACTGTCTAGTCTGATAAAAGAGACAATCGTTAGCAAAAGTTGACCACCTAATGGATCTTCATGGGATCGAGGTGAAGTTGCTAATTATTTTTAGATCATTTTTCACTAAAATCCCTCGTGTTGGAGGGGTGGGTTACTACATATGATATTAAGGTGAACTTTTCTAATTTTTATATTTGCATGATGATGGATGAAAATGTGAGAAAAGATATTGAGAGTTGCTATATATCTATAATATATATATATATACATGGAAGTGTTCAAATAATAACCCACTTTTAAAGCAATAACCCAGATAACTTTGCCAAGATGAAGCCAAATCTTGAATTTTCCTTTTTGAACATCATTGTAACACATTTAGAACACTATATTCTTTTATGAGTTTGTGAAAATTTATCACCGTATAAGAGATATCATCGTTGTAAATTTTTGATTTACAGCACTGTAACTGGTTTAGGCCCAAAACTTACAACGATGTAAACTCTCAAACGGTGATGATTTTTCGCAAACGCATAAAAGAACATAGTGTTCTAAATGTGCTACAATGATGTTCAAAAAAAATATCCAAGATTTGACTTCATCTTGGCAAAATTATCTTTGTTATTACTTTAAAAGTGGGTTATTATTTGAAAATAAATATGTGGTCCACATTAAACCTGAATAAAAAATTGGGTTTTGAATAAACAAATCATTTTTAATGTGGGTTAATGTGGACCACATATTTATTTTCAAGATTCCAAATCAATGGTTCACATAGGGTTTAAGGGTTTTCTCTATAAGATTGAGTTTTCATTGGATTCAATTTCTATATATATATATAATTAAAGAGTAATAATTTAGCAACTTGTCACCTTCTTAAATCACTATTACCACTTGTCACTTTTTTACACCATTATTAACACTTGTCAATTCTTTATCATTGCACTTAATTCTCCCTCCTATTAAATAATTACATTCTCTTTCTTATTAAATAAATTATTTCTCTTATTAAATAATTATAATACTAATAACTAATATATTATTTATCTTTTTATTACAAAAACATTTCAAATTTTTTATAAAATATGAAATTTTCTAAAATCAAAATTTTTTAAAGTTAAAAATATTTTATTTTCAAAAAAACAAAATTTATATAAAAAACAAGTTATCTTAAAAAATGTTTTTTTAAATAAAATGTACTATAAAAGGAGTTTTTACAAACGAGATTTTTATAACCAAATGACGTTTTTTAATTTATTTATAAATTGAAGTAATAAAAATGATAGAGAAAATTACACTTTTGGTCCGTTACGTTTAACGATATTTTTAAATTAGGTCGTTTAACTTTAATAATTACAAAAATTATATTTATATTATTGATTTATAAAAGTTAGTTTTTTAATATAATACAAATTGAATTTTTAACATCATTTATTTCAAAGATATCAATTATTACATAGTAAAAGGTCATATATCATTTGTTAAGTGATTAAAGTTTTTCATTATTTTTTTATTACTTCAAATATATTATTAATATCTAAATTAATCATTTTGTATCAAAATATCGTTTTATAATTGATAAACTTTCATTCCCAACTATTTAATATTCTATATTAAATCCGTGTAATACACGGGTTAATAGCCTAATATTGAAACATAATAATTTCAAGGGCAGAGTTGTAATTTTCTTCAAAAAATAAAAATGAAATATAGAAAACATGATAACACCATATCTATGTTAACTACATAGGGTTTGTTACGAAGACTTTTGAAAGAGTCACTATATCACGTGGGGGAATTTATTTTTATATAAGTACGTGTATGGTACCAATATAATATCATATAAATAATCTCATTCAACCGATATCAATCGAATGCAATGAGTATCATTACCGATATTTTGCAATGGTACTTTTATGTTTCAATATTTTTGTATTTTCAATAACAACGGTGACGTTAATTGCAGTGGCGGAGCTTGGAAAAAAGTTCGGAGGGGGCCGAAGGATTTTTTGGAAAAAAACGGAGGGGGTCGAAGGATTTTTAGGATGAAAACGGAGGGAACCGAATGATTTTTAGGAAGAAAACGAAGGGAACCGACATATTTTCGGATGAAATACTATTATATCGACACTTCTGAGCGAATTCTAATCCTCCGCCCCTGGTTAATTGTCCCTCATTTTTAGACTTTTAGTATCGTATCTGTTTGGTATCAATCTCATGTTTATTTGTTATCTATTATGAAATTAGTGGGTTATCCATGCGCTTCAAGTCACAAGGCTGTGACTGATCGATATTTAATCAAATTTAAATAAACGTGAACTTGTGAGTTGTGACATGGACATTCATAAAATCAATTGTAATTTTTTCCTTAAATTGACACACAGTCAATGTTGAATTTTTTTCATAACTTCGATTAATGTATTGATGAAATAAATGGTATAAATTTGTAAATCTTATGTGTTGGAAAAGGACGTATATGTTTAACTTATAATTTGCGATCATTATTTGACTTGTTTTACATGCATGTCAGGCCGAGTATTTATGAGTAACGAAAGGCTTGTGGCAAGACGTGGAGATTTTCTCTACCCTAGTACGGCAAACCAATAGTGTATATAATGATTTTATTATGAGCTATGCATGTTATGCCTTCTTTGTTTATTTCAATTCATGTGATAATGCTATGTTTTCTGCTAGAATGACTTGACTATTTCAATTTAAGAACTATGTTTTTATTGTTTAACTCAATTGAAAGAACTTTCAAATTTGGGGCCTTTCACTCTTCTGCCCAACTTTCATTTTTTTTTATAGTGCAAATGAGGTGAGTTTGGTCAAGATTTGGTTAACGGGTGTAAATGTACTCTAGGAACAAGTAAAAAGTTCTAATATTGCAGACATACTCACATAAGTGTATTTTATGTATATGTTTGTAAAACTGAAATACTTCACGGATAGCAAAGTGGTACAGAAGATGGGTTGAAAAAAAAACATTATTTAAGTCACATGGAACAAAAAACAAGTTAGTCATTATTAATGTTTAGAAAACTAGGGATGTACCAACGCTTCGCGGCGGTAATCAGGCGAATTGATTTGAATACAAATGTGTTTATCATTGTAAAAATGAGCATTTGAAACAAGAAAACGAAACTATATAAATCATATAACTATAATATTAAACGTGGAGGACTTGAATCGACTCATCGGGTCAATATTTAATAAATGTTAACTTGAACCGAAATTCAAACGTAAACACGTAAAGGTAATTTAGGGAAAAAATTTTGATAAAAAATTGTTACATTATCTTAGTTTTAACCATTTGAACGTAGGTAAAAAATATATTACAATGTTAAAAAGACATATTAGAAAATAGAAAAACAAAGAATTTCTAAATAATACATAAATAAAACACTAAGTATCTAGTTAAAAAGTAAAAGGAGGAAAAAAAATGACACAATCTAATATAAAACTCATTTTTAAAAAATAGTTATATAAAAGAAAAGTTAAAAATTACTACATGATTATAGAGATAAAAATAATAGATAAAAAAAACAACAATATAACAATCTAATGCTTTTGGGTCAAAGTCGAGTTAAAAATTAATAAGTTAAAAGATATGTTACATATAGTATATGAGCCAACTTGAGACATTAGCAACTAAAAATGGTTAAAGTCAAAATATTATGACTAATAAAATAATGTAAAACAGTGTTACAATCATGTGAACGTTATGTGAGTAAAATAATAAGGGGTTGTTTGTTAGATCTGAATTATTAAGTGCTGAATGGTTAAGATGTCTGAATGGTTAAGAGAGTCTGAGCCATTAAGTGCTGAATTGAATCAGTAAGTGATGAATGATATGTATTTTCCATTCAGCATGGTATTGGTGTTGAATGGTTAAGTGCTGAACTGAATCATTAAGATGTAATTTAATTTAAACCAAACGCGCTGAATGGTTAAGTGCTGAATGGTTTTATTAAAAGGTAAACAAACAACCCCTAAGAGTACAAACTTTAAGGTTAAAATTGAATAAACTGAAATTTGTTTTATATGCCTCCTTTTTGAGGCGGTTTCCTATTTTTTTGCTCTGACCCATCTCTAAAAATCATAAACAAAAACCTTCTACTTAAAAGTTGACATTTTATGTACTGTAGCACCAACTTATAAATGTACGTATTTATAATATGTAGCACGTTGAGTCAGTTGACCCGGCCACATTCGAGCATTGTCTACAATTAAATATTATCTTTTGTTTCCTCATGCTCTAATAATGTTTTTTTTTTTTAATTCTATCTTTTGTACAATTTTATCATGCATGAAATATGTTGACATCACAAGTTTAAGCATGTTACACACTAACACATGTATATGTGTATCTTTACATCTTATAGAATTAGACTATCCAAAACGGTCACCCCACTGAAAACCCTTCCCCACTGAAATTTCCTGCCACGTCATTACCCCACTGAAAACCTTTAACACCCACAATGGTCACCCTACTGAAAACCCTTCCCCACTATTCCACATCATCAACAATTAAAAGGATAATGGGGCCCACCATTTTGAACCAACCAATGAGGAAGAAGGAAACCGAACGGGGAGCGGGGGCCGTTCCGGCTCGTTGGCCGAGGGGCGGTGTTCCCGCTGGGCACCGCGACGGGGGAAGAGCCCGCTGGCTGGGCTGGGCTGGGCTACCATTGTGGGGAGTCTTATAAAAAAACGTTTAAGTAATGATTTTTAATGTAACAGACATACATGCAAGTGCATTTTGTGTAAAATGTTGTGAAACTAAAATACTATACAAAATTTAGATTGAAAAAACCGCTATTGGAGCATTATATATACATACATTAAATGTAAGTTGGATCAACAATACTAATTAATATCATTTCATCCTGCAATTCCTTCAAATGTCAAAAATGGCGGCCAATGACAATAATAATCAAAACTTTGTTTCCTTGATAATAATAGTTAATTAATAATTATTATTATATAAAATTAATATTAATTAAATATTATAGACTATATATTTCAAAATGTGTGCTACAGGGATTCATAATTATTGTTTTTTTTCTGCTTTTCAAGTTAGTTAATATTTTCTTACACATGTATCTTTTATGTTATCCACCTATTATTTTAAAATGAACTCATTTTAAATCGATCATTTATTTTTCTTTTTACTATTTTATTAGATATTTAATGTTTCATTTCTTCATTGTTACTTAAAATTCTTTGTTTTTCTTTTTTCGATTATATTTTTTACTAATATAACATCGTAATATTTTTTTTATCTTCGTTCAATGACTAAAACTGAGTTAATGTAATAATGTTTTTTTATTAACATTTTGTTTTCCTAAATTACGTTTTTGGCTTTACGTTTATGGTTCGATTCAAGTTAACATTTATTAAATATTGATCCGTCCAGTTAATTGCGATCTTCCACGTTTAATATTATAGTTATACGATTTACATAGATTCGTTTTCATGTTTCCAATGCTTATTTTTACAACGGTAAACATTTATGCATGTCCGAATTTTATTATCAATTAGCCCGATTACCGCCGCGAAGCGCGGGTATGTAACGACCAGTGTTGTAAAAATCGGCCTAGACGGCCGCCTAGGCGCTAGGCGCCCATCTACTGTCTAATTTTTGGCCTAGGCGGTGCCTAGGCGCTAGGCAGTGCTAGGCGGCCCGATCAGATTTTTATTTTTTTTTTCATTTTTTTGACTTTTTTTGACTTTTTTTGACTTTTTTATGGTAAAAAGGGACCAATTTCATGATTATTTAGACATTTCTCTACCGAAAATCTTTAATATGTCTCTAAAACATCGAATCCAGGCAGTTAACATCGAAATTTATCTCTAAACTTTGAACTCAGTGTTTAAGTTTGCACTTTAAAGTGCTTTTTTTTAGTATATTTAAGTATATTTTTTAAAATTATTTGAAATATTATATTAAATTATTGATATTGATGTGTGTATATAATATATATTTGTTAAATTACATATAAAAATTCCAATCCGCCTAGCGCCGATTAATCCCTAGGCGGTACCTCACCGCCCGACTAGCGCCTAACGATTTTTACAACCATGGTAACGACCCATTTTGGGAAAATATTTTAAAACGAATATAATTGGTGTATAACTATGTTTTAAATATTGTTTGGTGGGTGTTCTAATAATAATTGTTATCTACAATTATATGATGGGTGTTTACTAATTTAACTTAGTTAGTTATAACTAGTTAATAGTAATAGAGGGACCAAAGCTGCCAATAGCTGAAACTTGTAAATGGTGGGTTAAGATGTTGACTTGGTCAAAATCTGGTCATAAGACCATTTCTTTTGCTGAAAACGTGAACAAGAGAAAGGGGAGGAGGAGGAAGCTCAAAAACTTCAAGTTTGATTAAATTCGTGCTTGGATTTTGATCTAATCTCTCATGCAATCATAGATTGGAGTTCTTCTTGCATCATACAACATCTAGGTAAGTGATTTTGGGTGTTTTCGTGCAAATTTTCATGGGTCTTATATGGGGTATGAGTGGGGTATGGTGAAATACAAAATTGGGTGTTTTAAGGGTGTTAAATGTTGTTATTATTAGTGATAATCATATAGAAACAACATTTTGATCATCTCATTGAGTTTGGTGTGGATGATGAAAATGGAGTTCTTGCATGTTCATGAGGAAGGTGAACTAGGGATTTTAAAATGGATGTATGATGATAGCTTAGATGATAGTTTATGTTTTCTAACATTTGAAATTGTATAACATTGGTGAAATTGATTGATTAGAAACATAAATGGAGGATTGATGGGGTTTTGGGTGTAGTTGAATTGTGTAGGAGAATTTTTTGCACCCAAGTTGCTTGATGAAATGTCTACTATTTGAATTTTTGTTAAAAACACATTAAAGGGGGGTGGGTGAAGTGAACTAGTTGTTATAATCATAAAAGGTGTAATTTTATGATTAATGGGTCATTTGGATGTAATCTAAATATAATTGATGAAAGGGTGTCAAATTGGTGTAATTTGACTAATTACGGCCAACACTTATATTGAACATGTAAGTATGATATAGGAGGCAATAGTGAAAGTCGTAGTGGAACCAAAAGACCTGGAAAGGAGATCTTGTTGTTGGATAGCCCATTGAGACAAGGTGAAAATAAAGGATGAAAACGAACGGGATCAAATATCTTTATGGACTCAGGATCGAACACACTTGATGGACTAAAACCATTATTTTGTATATGTGTTTATATAGTAATGGTGTCTTTTGAAAATACAAAACCTTCGGAAAAAGGTCTACAAAGAACCAAACCTTCGGAAAAACGTCTACTCATTTGTGATGTCGTGTACTTACCAAAAATAATTTAAATGACAATAAAATGAAACCATAATGACCAAAATAACAAAATTTAAACTATTTGGACTAAAATGGCAAAAGTTGAAAAACCATAGGGACTAAAATGGCAGTTTACTCTTCTTTTTATATTTTAAAATGTTTTAGAAAAATACATAAATAAAAAAAGTAATGTATGCTTGATATGATTGATTTGAGAGATGTATAGACCATACACAAGAGGAATTATTTAAATTGTTAGGACATGTGTTATGGCCCGTGATATGGGCGTAAAAGGGTATGGTCACGCCCCTCTCACTACACAGGGGCGTGACCGAGACGCTAGTGGCACAGGCGTGATGGTCCTCACGGGCTTTAGATCATTTGAAGGTTTTTGAAAAATATTAAAAAATAAAATAAAAACGGCTATATGACCTTTGAAAGAAAAAAACAAAATTTTTACCTATATAAATTATTCAACTTATAACAAAAGACACTTACATTCTCTCAAAATTTTCTAACTTTCTAAAAATTCAACTTTCAAATATCCAAAAAATCTTCTACACACTTTGGATCCAAACAAGCCAATCCGTTTTTAAGTCGTTTATGATTTGTTATCGTCTTCAAGGCGATACAAACAATCTGAACAACTCAAACCCATTTCTAACGTTTGCAAATCGATACCTACAACAACTATTTTTCAACCAACATTCACCCGCTTTCAAAACATTTCCGAAACCCAACACAACCCGAACCCGATGTTTGAGGTGGTTCTGAAAACACAAACCAACCCCCAAAAGGCTACATCGTGACGAAGTCAGTCATAGACGAAAGCATGTGACTGAAAAAACAACGAAACAACTCATCACTCGATGGACGGAAGTTGAGGAGGTGACACTAGCTCGTGCATGCATCAATGTTTTTGAAGATCCGTTCGTTGGTCATAACCAAACGAATATGGAATTTTGCAAACGTGTTAGAGACCAGTTTTTTCAGCAATGGGTCGTGACTCCTACCGGACGAACGTTCGCTCTGTCGAAACAATAAGGGAAAAAGACCACAAGCCTCGTTTACAACCGATTACAAAAACACATTGAAGACCATCCCCGAATCGTTACAAAAACAATACAACAATGACATGAAATTGTTGTGGACTCCAACCGATCACTTAACTGGGCGCGCTCGTGAGATGGTCGAGAAGACGAAGGAGTGGATCATGAAAAGATATAATATGGATTAATTTTATTTTTATCAATGTTTTAAAAACCGGTATTTTAAGTGTACCGGATTTTGCTAAAAAATGGTTCAACCGGTTGAACCGGATTGTACCGGATGGTTCAACCGGACACACTAATTAACCATAGAATTCTATAAAATACAACTTATACTCAAATAAGTTTCCAAAAAGTATACGAATTCATCCAAAAAAAATTCATAAAGTACTCAAATTCATACAAAACAATTTAAAAGTATCCAAATTCTAATAATTTTTTTTTAAAATAAAAATGCATAATAGGATTATGACATTGGCATGTTAAACGCAACAAGTTCACGATCGTTTGAAAGCCAAAAATCGCTTAAAAGCCGAAATTTTGTGTTTTTTTTAAACCGGAAATACCGGTTTTACCGGTAAAACCGGATTATACCGGATTATACCGGCGGCACAATCAATCGAAGGAACCTTCATAATACCGGAGTGTTTCGTACCGGCAACCGGTTGAACCGGTTAAACCGGCCGGTTCGAACCGGTTTTTAAAACATTGATTTTTATGTACTTTTTTATTTTTATTATGTAATTTTATATTTTTTAATAATATTATGTCTTTTTTAATTTATTCTATAATTAAAAAAACAAAAATCAAATAATAAAATATTGAATAAAGGTGATGATAACTTGGAGTGATGAAAGAGTGATGATAACACATGTGACGATGATGTGAACGATGAGAGGGTGATAATGTTAATTGTTTATGTGACGCATATGTGACACTTACGTAAGGTGATTTTGGCGTGTTTACTACACATGACCTTATAAATATATAATGTATACAAATATTACTACCTTTTTCGAATCATTGTTTTTTTATTTAAATTATTATTTTTTAAATGTATTGATTGTGTCGCTGTGCAGTTATAACGAAAACGTTACTTTATTTAAAATATATATACCATTGGGCTTATAGCCTAGTGGTACTTCTTGACCACCAGCAATGGGAGGTCTTGGGTTCGAGTCTCGTCTGGAGCAAAAAATGTTCTGGGTGAGCTAGGGGGTTTTCTCAGTGTGAGTTTCCTCCTATATGGTGTGGCGGTTCCTCGATTCGGCACTCGCCAACGCCCGGCTTTAAATGTTTCCGGGGGTTGATAGTTGTCTGTGGTCGCAACGCGTGGCTTGTTGGGTCCGAGGACTTGCTTAGTTGTTCAAAAAAATTTTTTAAATATATATCATTTAAGTTTTGTGACTCAATGTGACATAACCTTATCTATTACCCAATCAAGGCCGACCTAATGGGCTTAGGGGTCTACACCTTCGCCTAGGGCCCAAAATTCATAAGGCTCTATAAAAATATCAATAAGGAGGAGTTACTTTAATGTAGGCTTAAATTAATAAGATTTTATTCGGTTATCGTAATAAGAAAGAGTTAACAATTGAACATTCCATGTACATACATACATACATGTAGAGGTGTACAAATCGGGTTTTTTTTGGAACCGGTTCCGGTTCCAATCGGTTCCGGTTCCAGTCAACAAAGTCAATACCCGGTTCCGGTTCCGGTTCCGGGTTTTAACCGGTTCCAACCGGTTTTTGACCGGTTCCGGTTCGGGTTTTGGCCGGTTCCGGTTCGGGTTTTGACCGGGTTCACCCGGTTTCGGTTCTAATTTGTCTGAAAAACCGTACCCGTTCGTACCCACCGGTTCGGGTATGACCAGTTCCGGTTCCGGTTCGGGTTGTCGGTTCCGGTTCCGGGTCCGGTTTTTTTGTACACCTCTACATACATGTATATAGATATAGAGGAATGATCAATTGTTAATCTTTCTTATTACGTTAACCTAATAACTACATTTTATTACATTAAGGTCCATATTAAATTAAATCTAAAGTTGTATGTTTTTTTTGATTAATTTAATTAATGTATGACCAAATTACATTAATAAAAATTAAAAAAAAACTAAATATTTAGATTTACTTTAATTTAATGTGTGCCCAAAACAATAAGATATAATTATTTGGTTAACGCAATAAACATGAGTTAACAAATGAACCACACCTTATAGATATATCTATATGCATATAAGATATATCTATATTTATATATAGGCACACACATACGTGCGGTCTGGTCAGCTTTTTACGACCGGTATTTGTTGACAACCGTATATCAAACTGTTTATTACGGTTTTAAACTTTTGAAACCGACCGACCAAATATTTAAAAAAACTAAATATGAAACCAAACCGAAGAACGGTTTGAATTGTTTCACGGTTTCACACCAATCCGTGAACACTCGTAGTTGCGATCACATGTTACATTCTCTCTCTGTCCCGTCCCCGTATCGCATCACCACTCCGAGTTTCTGACTCTCTCTTCATCGACTGCAAACCCCCCCACCTCCTGCTGCCGCCCCAACTGGAATCATCGCTACTGTTTGAAGTCGTCCCCATGAAAAACCACCTAAAAGTTCATCGCTACGTCGATCTTCGTATCACGAATAATCGCTTTTCGGTCCTCTCTGTTTCACCTGCCAACGCATCACCCAAAGTCCGCCGGAAAACCAATCGCTGCTGCATCCTATCGTGGCTTCCAATCTCCTCTATGTTTCTGCGGTCAATCGATCTCCCATCAGGTTATACTTTTCTCCATTTCTTCCTTCTTGATGTTTCTCTATGATTCGTTATCCCGGCAACGGTTTTTTTTTTTTTTTTTTTTTATTTATGCTAGGGTTTTGTGTAACACAACCATCAAAAATAGCATAGAGAAGTAGGAATTTGACACGAGTCATTCCAAAGGTCCTTCGCCAATTTCATCGTCTAGTTAATGGTTGATTATCAAATTTTTATCTTAAATAAGGGCTCTAAATGGATGAAACGCAATGGAGCTTTGAGTAGGTATGCATTCAAACTTGTAATCTTGGAAAGCTCTTTTGAATCTATACGTATTTCATTTTTCCAGTTTCTTTCGACTCAAATTGGTGAATTCAAGATCTTCATTTTGAAACATTGCTTCAAGGATTATTTACATGTATCTCTGTGAGAATCTTATTACATATTCAATCTAACCTTTGAAATATGCAATTGACTAGTTTATTTTGAATTGACTTTTTTTACTTCGTATATATATAATAAATGATATTAATCTTGTTCAATACATACATACAATGTTAAAATAAGAGAGCCAAACTTAAATTGACTTGTAATATAGCAAACTGCATCCACTTCATAATAATGATAATTTAAAAACATACAACTTACCAAGAGAATCTTGAAGCACATGAGTTGGCTTTGAGTTTCAGCAGAAATATCCATGTATGTATGTATTGAAGCAAGAGGCATTCATCTGTATGACTTGTAATTATGCCTGGCAAAATGGACGGGTTGGGTAACGGGTCAGAACGGGTTCGGGTCAGAATGGGTGCGGGTCAATTTAGTTTCGGGTCTAATTGGATTGTTCTTAAAAAACATCAATTTAGTTTAACTTTAGATGCGTTATAAATAAACAAATGAGTTAATTACACGGATGGTCCCTGTGGTTTACCCAGATTGCACTGATAGTCCCTAACTTTGAAAAATTACATTGGTGGTCGAATAGTTTGCAAAAACGTAACACATATGGCCCCTGGAGTGGATGTCTGCTATCTTTTTTTGTTAAATTATTAAAAATGACCAAAATACCCCTCCCCACCCACTTTCACCCAGTCCTCTCTTCTCTTTCGGCCACATCGACCACCATTGTTTCCGGTGAGTCCAACACCACCATCACCATCATCGCCACCATCTCCCACCACTTCGGACCACTCCTTCTTCCATGAAAACACCGCAGATCAACCGCCATCTGCCGCCTCCAACGGCAGCCACAAAAACTCGTAAGGGAAAACAGTAAACCCCCTTCTGTTAACGTCCAATTTCTCAGCCTCCGTCAACGTCGAAACCAGTCAAAAGCACCATTTGCGCCTTTGTCCGCTTCTGTTACCACCACCACCACCATCAGATGCGAAAAAGCCCGTCTCAAATCCCTAACAAACCCTCGACACTCGAAACCTCCATTGTTTTTCATCAAAAACCTTGTTGCATTCGCTGCTGCCGGAGTTGTATTTCATATGGCGTACAAGAATCATTCCGGTAATAGAATCGGCGGTGGTTACGGACTAACGGTGGCGGTGGAGCTGGAGGCAACAATGGTGGAGGTGGTGGTGGTGGAGATTGCATTCTCCTGAAGCTAATGCAGATGAAAATCAGTCTGCAGAGTGGGATGCTCATGGACTCCGAAGGTGGTGGTGTGGTCGCCGGAGCAATTGAATGGGGGTGGGTGTGTTTTTTTTTTAATTTTCAATAATGGAGGAGGGTACCTAGGTAATTTCACATCCCACTTAGCAGCAAAGATGACAGACATCCAACCCAGGGACCATCCTTGTTACGGTTTTGCAACGTATTCGGCCACCGTTGTAATTTCTCAAAGTTAGGGACCATCAGTGCAATCTGGGTAAACCACAAGGACCATCCGTGTAATTAACTCTAAACAAATAGTTCATTTGGATAATTTTTAGTGATTTTCTCATCAAATATGTTATTAATCATTTTTAAATGTTTGAATCCATTGCATTTACATACTTTTTTGGTTACCCGTCTTGACCCGCATTGTGTTCAAGTGCTACCCATATCAACCCATCCAATATTATGATGTTATCCATTTCAACCCATTATACTACAATTGTTTACCCAAACCAACTCATTTCCTTTAACATGGGTAAAAATTGCCCCCTCTACTTGTAATATTCATTGTAATATTGCACTAATTTTAACGTTATGTTACTTATTTTGTGAAAATAACGTTAAAAATGTTGGCATGATCAACTACAAACGATAACTTTGAGCCGGTGACTCCTTCGGAGCAGTCTCTCTATCCCAACTAGGATAGGGGTAAGGTTTGTGTCCACCTTTCCCCCCAGACCCTACTGAAAAGTGGTAATATACTGGGTAAGTTTGTTTGTTTGAATTGTAACATATATGACTTCTAATGAAGGTTAGAAAGATAGGTATGGTTAAGCTAAACAAATGACGGTTTGCTGCTACTAGGAGGATTTTGTTTTACTTTGTGGGTAATTACAACTTAATTCGTCCAACATAATCGTAGTTTAAATTTACCATCATCCACATTTGCATACCTAAACTTGGCAAAATAGGCTGGTTGGTAGGGGTGTTTATCGGGTCGGATAACGAGTTATTCGGGTTTTTCAAATCGGGTTTTTCAAATTGGGTTTTTCGGATTTGAAAATTTTTTTGGTCTATCCGAAACCCGACCTGAAATTCAAAATATATTATCCGACCCGAAAAACTCGAATTCGTGCATCCGAATAACAATGTTTTTTCGGGTTATTCGGATATCCGACCCGAAAAAACCAGTTTTTGCATATCCGATTCAGATTTCGAATTTTTTCGAGTTTCGGATATTTTGAACACCCCTACTAGCTGGGTTAGGTTGGTTGGGTAATGGGTTAGAAAGTGTTCAAATCATGGTGGGTGCGGGTCGGTATGAGTTTTAAGCAAAATTAGTTTGAGTCTAAAAGTGTCGTTTTTAAAAAAACATTAATTTAGTTCAAGTTAAAATGTGTTGTAAGTTAACAAATAGTTTATTTGCATAATCTTTAGTAATTTTATCATAAAATATATTATTGATAATTTTTACCTTATTTAAATCTATTATATTCCCATAGTTTTTAGGTAGGGCCATTTTAATTAGACACCCCACTTTTATATTTTAACACCCCACCGACCTGAGACGGGCCGTATTGGTCAGTACGGCCCGTATAGGGTACAGACAAACATTCCAGAAGAATGTCTTGAATTCAGTGAAGATTCTTTGAGACGGGCCGTACAGGTCAGTACGGGCCGTCTTGGTCTTCACTTATATTTTTCAAGCCAATTTGGGTCTCAATCGGTGTGGAGGGAATCAAGACGGCCCGTACTGACCTTTACTGGCCGTCTTGCCCGGACGACCTAGTTTTGCCCGTCTCACCCAAAACCAAGCCGTCTCACCCCAAACCAGGCCGTACTGACCTTTACTGGCCGTCTTGCCCGACGGCCTAGTTTTGCCCCGTCTCACCCTAAACCAAGCCGTCTCACCCCAAACCAGGCCGTACTGACCTTTACTGGCCGTCTTGCCCGGACGGCCTAGTTTTGCCCGTCTCACCCAAAACCAAGCCGTCTCACCCCAAACCAGGCCGTACTGACCTTTACTGGTCGTACTGGTCAAAAAAAATTTAAAAAAAAAAAACAAGTAATGATCTCACTTTTTCGTCGGAATTCCGTCGCAATGATCTCACTTTTTCGTCGGAATTCCGTCGCAATGATCTCACTTTTTCGTCGGAATTCCGTCGCAATGACCAATACGGCCAGTACTGACCAGTACGGCCTGGTTTTGGGGTGAAACGGCCAAACAAGGCTGTCTGGGCAAGACGGCCCGTACAGGTCAATACGGCCCGTCTTGATTCAAATCATTGTCCTAGGATGTCAGAGAATGTTTGTACGATGAATGAGACGGGCCGTACTGACCAATACGGCCCGTCTTGCTCCCAATCATTGGCACAAGTTGTCAGAAAGGAATGTTTGACCAAGTACTGAGACGGGCCGTACTGGGCAGTACGGGCCGTCTCAGGGGTGTATTTTTAAAAAAAGGGGTGTGAGAATAACAACACCCTTTTAGGTAACCTATTCTGACCAACATTGTTTAAGATTTTACTCATCTCAACTCATTCAATGTTATGATGCTACCTATTTGAATCCAAAATACAATAATTGTTTACCCAAACCAACCAATTTATCTTGTTTTGAGTAAATATTGTCAGTAAACTTTGTCAGGTCCAAGCATACCTAATTATGTTATTTATTATTATTTTATTTAATAAACTAGAAGGTGTTTGGATGTGTGCTTCAAATATCATAGGATTTTGTGATATCAAATACTAAAAAATAATTGTCGAATAAATCATCTACTCGAACATTTCTTTTTGCAGGGAAACTACCTGTTCTAATTGCAGCTTTATAGTCGAGATAAATAAAAACGTTTGGTGGTGATTATGCTAAATGTACTCAAGATGGAAGTGCCTTTGTCTTCTTTGGGCATTAGTAAGCTTTATTAGATATTAAACGTCTCAATACAATTTTGATCTGAGTTCCTCCTGGTTTTCTTTTTCATTTTTTTTTTAATTATAACGATCATTAAAGTATATATCTTAAAAAGAAAAAGATATATAATTTTTATATATTCTTCTTAGCTATATATTTTTTTTAATTTCAAATTTTTTAAAGTAATAAGTAATAAATTTTTTGAAGAAAAAATATTGTAAATGCAAAAAGGGTCATGACCATTTTTTTAAAGTCACGTTTATCCTTCGCCTGATTTTATTAGAAGTTTGTTCACATTCTTTAGTATGATTTTTGTTTACTCTTGGTAGTTTGATTTTTTTACTCTTGGTGTAGGTCCTAAACAACTTATGCTTTATATCTATACTACTATATAATACATATAGGAAGGACAAAAGAGTAATTTACTTAAATCTCTTAAAATTAAGAGTTTTACAACTCTTATAGCATATGGTACAACTTTTTAAATCTAATATAAAAGTTATTTCTACTTTCACTTTGTACCACATTGGTAGCTTATTATAATTTATGTGAGATAGAGTGATTATAAAAGAAAACTCCTCAAAACAAATTAATCACATCTTGACATTTTTGGCACATTTGGCCTTTTATGTTAGAAGTTAAAGTCATTTTTAATTACTAAGTTAAAAAACTTGGTTTTATGGTGGTTACGACTCAAAAACGAACCACGCAAACATTTAAAATCACCAACTTAAGTGTTATGTTTCCCGCCGCATCGCGCGGGCATCTGGCTAGTATATATATATATATATTTTTTTTATTAAATCATTATTTTTTTGTTATTGTATTATATGACTGAAAAAAATTTGTTATGATAGTGGATACCCCTGGTTGAAGAATTTTGATTTTACAAAGGTTGGGGACAAGAATAATTTTCCAACAAAATACTACTGAATTGACTCTTCTGACCGGAAAAACAGGGGGCGGGGCCACCCGGGCTCCAATAAAGAACATTCCTTGTCCGAAAGGTCTTTTTGATTAATGAATTGGCCATGCATGATTGTGAGTGTCAAAAAACTTCCAAAAAATCACTAATGATAATTCTATGAGTAAATTACCAAGATGATTCATGTGGTTTGCTAGTATTTTACTCTTGGTCCTTAGGTTTCATAAATTACTCATACGGTCCCAAACTTTAAACATTTGTAACACATATAGTCTTTATGTGAGGGTAATTTAGCCAAGAATGTGAATATAATTTGGTGATCTAAGAACTATATGCGTTATAAATGTCTAAAGGTTGGGGACAAGAATAATTTTCCAACAAAATACTACTGAATTGACTCTTCTGACCGGAAAAACAGGGGGCGGGGCCACCCGGGCTCCAATAAAGAACATTCCTTGTCCGAAAGGTCTTTTTGATTAATGAATTGGCCATGCATGATTGTGAGTGTCAAAAAACCTTCCAAAAAATCACTAATGATAATTCTATGAGTAAATTACCAAGATGATTCATGTGGTTTACTAGTATTTTACTCTTGGTCCTTAGGTTTTATAAATTACTCATACGGTCCCAAACTTTAAACATTTGTAACACATATAGTCTTTATGTGAGGGTAATTTGGCCAAGAATGTGAATATAATTTGGTGATCTAAGAACTATATGCGTTATAAATGTCTAAAGTTTGAGACTATATAGGTAATTTATGAAACTCAAAAGGCAAAAGTGAAATATTAACAAACTACAAAGACCATGTTAGTAACATAGTCTAATTCTATTGATTCAAATACATAGAAGACAAGATTCTAGATTGTTTGTTGTAAAGTCTAGTGATCACATGAGTGTTGTATCATATAATAAAGTGTTTTTGAAAAAAAAAAAAAATCTAAGATACATATTAATTAATATAGAATGATTGAACCATGTTGGGAACACTTATTAATATATTTGAACAAGTCTAAAAGACAAATCACATCATCTTTTTCTGACATTAACATGAGACCGAGTCGTTTTTGTGGAAATAATGGAAGTTGACCAACACGGCAAATGAGTTGCATTATTGTTACTAGCAAAACATTTATTTGAAATTGTTTAAATGTTTTCTTCAATTGGAATTGAAACATAGCTATTTAGCTATGATACAACTACATATTCTAGATTTATGATTCCTTTAAACCTCTCGGAAGATTCTCTTTGTCGTATAAAACCTCTCGGTGAGGTTAGAAGGTTGATCATTTGAACTACCACTAGCTTATTTTAAACAACTTTATTATTAATTTTATTAACATATTACTTGAAGTCAGATTTGCGTAATCAAATTGATTATGGGAATTTAAGCGACGTGTGTATTTATTTTTGTGAAAAAAATTGTTACTTAGGAAAATCTCTTTAGACATTGTTTGAATAAATTTCAAAAAATAAAACTACATATAGAATAATTTTAGAAGTATTCTATTTTTTTATTCTTTTATATATGAAATTTATTTTGATTTTCTTTTTTTAACCCAATTCGACCCAACCCATTCTGAATAGAAGAGAAAAAAAATATCATCTAGTAATGCTCAAACGAGCCTAAAAAATTCTAGTCTTTCTATTAAAAGAAACTGTATCCACCATTACTAAGACCATCTTAATACTCACCACACTAAAATCCCACCCACTGAAATTTTCTGTCACATCATCACCTCACTGAAAATCTTAAAACCACACAATGGTCATCCCACCAGAAAAGCTTCCCCATTGTGAGAGGAGAAAGCGGTGTGTGAGGGGGGAGAACGGGGAGCGGTACCCGCCGAACTCACAAAATCTTTCCTGCCGGGGGAGGGGGCCGGTGTTCCCGCCGGTGCCCGCTATCCCGCCGAGCCCCACTGGCCGCACGGGGTGACCATTATGATTGGTCTAATGGTTGGAAGACATTATGTGTTCAAGTATGTTTGGCTTTTTTGTGTATGTTGGCTTTTGATTATGCTGGTAATTACAAGTTTCAAGATGTCATTCTATCATTAAATTAGACATTTACAACAGGTCATTCATTAAATTAGACATTTACAACGTGTCATTCACTCTTTCGTATCATGCTTTCAACATCATACCCTTTTTTTGATACTAATTTTTGGACCAAAATACCAACTAGAAAAAGTTGACTATATTTATAGACTAGGTGGAGTTTATAGCCTAATGGTTACTCTTGATTTTCCTATAAAAGGTCTTGAGTTTGAAATCGGACCAAGGTATATTTGTTGGGACAAGGTCAAATGGTTTACGGTTGTGAGGTTACTTCTAGGTTGGCTCGGGCGTATGCACTAGAGTGTCATATTTGAGGAATAGTTGAAATCTCGTCTTTAGTGTCATTGTACCAAGCCTTTTAAAAAAAATGTATTTATAGATGAAGATCACTCCTGTAGATAAAGAGTCAAGGATTATGGAATTAGAGACGACCGTTTGACGAGTGGATGGCTCATGCTTGTACAAGACACTTGTCAAGATTTTATTTTTTGTTATCTTTTTTCTTGAACAACTAATTAGGATCACTGACGGATCATTAGAGTATCAACGGGTCATTAGAGTATCAACGTGTCACTACTGGTACCCCTATCTTATGGTACCCCTTATTAACGTGTCACTAGAGTATCAACATGTCACTAGAGGTATAAGACACTTAATACTTTGAGAAAAACCTCTTGTGGGATTCAAACCTAGAATCTTATGGTATATTAGCTTTATCCTGACACCTGAATGTCGCTAGACTGTAATGACTTTAGCGATTTTTTATTATATTTCCCTTCATTTTTTTACTATGACACTGAAAGATGACCGTACGTTTGTCTTAACACCATTCGAATCATGTACCCATAGCATTTTAGACCAAGGAACATCACCAGGATCACAGAGAGGGTTTAAGTTGGATCATAATTCTTCTGATGGTGAAGATTCTACATTTATCTCAACCGTCGTCGTTGATCGCCTGATAATAATTTCTCATCTTATTTATTGTTGATAAATACAATTTTTTTATACTTGCATAATGTTCTCCAGATTTAATTTATCTATTTCTTAAATTTTTTAGAGGCCATTGTCTGAATTTTCAATAAAAGCTAACATTAAGATAGTTAAGTTGTAATAAAATTTCTTAATCCAAAATTAACTATTTTTTTTCTATTAAAACTTTCTTCTGTAAGTTAACCAACAAAATTCATCTTACAAAATTATTTTATAATTCTTAAAGTTTAGCTACAAAATTCATCTTACAAAAAGTATATTCTTACTCATGGCGTTTTTATGTCATATGATCATTAACAGAAACCGAACCGAAGACCTTGCCTCTTGCAATGCTTTCTCAAAGTTATACAACAAACAACACCATATACAAGGAATTAGTGCACATATGTAAACGTAATCATCAAACTAAACGCCATGCATAAAAATGACACCAAACTAATGTGTAAAATTGCCCAATTCAAAAAAACATATGCAAACTTGATAATTTAAAAATATCATGTGTAACTTACCTGTTTCTACAACGTTGTTGTACAATTTTCAGTTTAAAACACCATATGAAAATTTGATTTAAAAACATCATGTGTAAAATTGATAATTCAAAAACACAATGTGTAAAATTGTTTAGTTTATCCATTCATACATATAATGTTATTTTAATATAGCAAAAATCATACTCATTAAAAATATAAAAAAATGCTCAATTTTACTGTGAAAAAATGGAACCAAGGTCATGTGTAAAATTGTCATGTTTTGCATAGTTAAAAACGTCATGTGAAAATTATCCAATTCAAAATTGTCATGTAAAATTTACTGGTTAAAAACGTCATGTGAAAGTTACCCAGTGCAAAAACGTCATGTGAAAGTTAACCAGTGCAAAAACGTCATGTGAAAAGTTTCTGGTTAAAATTGTCATGTGAAAATTATAATTTTTAAAAATATAATTGTAAAATTACCTAGTCAAAAAATGTCATGTGTATGTTACCCAATTCAAAAACGATATTGTAAATCTCTAGTTCTAATAATGCAAGTTGAGACTTCTCAACCAACCCTAGAAATCTAAATTCAAGATTTCTAGAAAGCAACATGAAATCTAAGGAAACTAATAAATATCATTTGAACAAAAATAAGACATCTAATTCAATTTATAGTCCGATAAAACCAAGTGTCCGTACATGTTAATGATTTGAGATTAATACAATACAAATCTAAAAAAAAGCAACGTACATGTTAATGATTTGAGATTAATACAATACAAATCTAAAAAAAAGCAACAAGCCGGAAATTTAACCCTTTGCTCTCCCGACCAAAGGATAAAATTAACAGTTTTATAATTGTCGTGAAACAAAAAGTAAAACCTACCAGTTTTATAAATAGATTTATAATTAGATCACAATATAAATATACTACATAGAGGAGAAAAAACAAATACGAAACACATATGCATCCAACTAGTTTTGTCTGAAGATAACTATTAAAGTTCGCTCATGATCAGTTGAGCACCAAACTGAGGTTGGAGAGTGATAAATGTATGTGGAGCATGTAAGTAAGAAGGTGAAAGCTTGAATGAGAAACGTCTTAGAATCATAACAAGTGCGGCTTTAGCTTCTAACAAAGCGAAAGTTCGTCCAACACATACACGTGGCCCCCCTCCAAATGGGAAATATGAAGATGGTTCCTTGGCTGCCTTTGACGCTCCCTTAGCAAATCTTTCCGGGTTAAACTCGTTCACGTCATCACCCCATAAGTTAGCGTCGTAATGTATAAGCATGAGGTGCAACAATAGCAATGTTCCGGGTGGTAATGTTAAGTTCTCTACTTTAGTTTCCTCATGGATCATCCGTTTTATAACTGGACCAAGCGGATATAGCCTAACTACCTCATGCAAGATCATATTAATCTGCAAACCAAGTGATTTATAAATACTCGCGTGCTCATATCAGTCAAAAGTGAGAAAACTAAAGAAGCTTACTATTTTTAAGTGACTTAATCCGTCGGTATTCAGATTTTTGTCTCCGAACACATTTAAAACTTCATCTCTAGCACGATCTTGCCAGTTAGTGTGTTGACCCAACAAAATCATCGTCCAAACAAGCAAATTTGCGGTAGTTTCTTGTCCTCCAAAGTAGAAGAGTTTGCACTCTTCAATGATTTCATCAATACTAAGCCCAAAAGTAGTATACCCTTGTAGCTTAATTTCTTTATCATTTGAATCGAGTAATACGCCCAACAAATCTTCTTTAGAACTTTCTCCGTTTTCCTTTGTTGTTAGTTGTTTATTAATAATTTTCTTTATTAAACTCTTCACTTCTTGATCAATCGCCTTCATCCTTCTATTTCTTTTTGTTAGGCAGAAATCTATAAAGTCATACATATATATATTTGAAATCAAATACTATTAATTACTACATGTGGCAACTACTACGTGTTCATCAAGAAATTGTTAGTTTTGAGTATTGAAAATTGCCTATCAATACATTTTCGTATGCCTGGCAAAACAGACGGGTTAGGTCGGATTGGGTAACGGGTTCGGGTCAGGGTGGGTGCGAGTCAGAACAGGTTTTAAGCAAAATGAGTTCGGGTCTAAATGATTGTTCTTAAAAAACATCAATTTAATTTAACTTAAGATGTGTTATAAGTAAACAAATAGACCATTTGGATAATTTTTATTGATTTTTTCATTAAATATGTTATTAAGCATTTTTAAATGTTTGAATCCATTGCATTTACATACTTTTTTGGTTACCCATCTTGACCCGTATTGTGTTTAAGTGCTACCCATCTCAACCCATTCCATATTATGATGTTACCCATTTCAACCCATTATACTACATTTTCGTATGCTAGAATTAAAACAATTTCAGTTGCCATTACCATTGGTGTCCATAGCAATCATATACAACGAGTACCCCTTGACAATACTGATACTTGTTGAAATAATCTGAACCCATAAAAAGGAAAATTGTGCAACATAATAAAACGTGCGACTAAAGGGAAAAATACTCACCGAGATCCTGGAATATAGATTGATTGTGCAGCTTGCATAACTAACTAGCTTTGTTTGTTCGAGTAGAAGTTCAAATATCTTTCTTCCTTCATCATAGCTGCTACCAAATGCGGTACATGAAATAACATCACTTGTCATAGTTTGAAGATGAGGATAAACATCAACTTCACAAGAACCTCCATTTGCTAATCATCTCCCTACAACTGATTTGAAATGCGGGTAACATACGCTGCAAACATAAACATTGAAACCAAACCTCACATTTTGATTGATTTATGAACTAAAACATGCCTTAGATTGATTGAACCTTTAGTTTTTCAATATGGAATGCAGGATTGATGATCTTTCTGTGTTTCATCCATTGATCTCCTTCAGCAGCATCCACAACTCCTTTTGTTAGCATCTTTGATAATGGATTCCCTACTCTCATCTTTTGGAATTGATTATAATTAGCAAATATCTGTCGTATCATCACAGGGTCAATTATGTGCACCATGGGTCGTGGCCCCACCCATGTAAAAAATGTGCTTCCTGCATTAATATTAATGAAACAAGTATATAGATTGGTTGATGCAATTAAATCAATGTGAAAATAGTCTCGCGCTGTTATGAGATTCAATTGAAACTTTTAGTTATAGAACAAGTTGCTAAAATATAAGGAAGTTAACAAGTATGAGTCTGACTAAGGGGCCGTTTGGTTGGATCTGAATCATTAAGTGTTGAATGGTTAAGATGTCTGAATGGTTAAGAGGGTTTGAATGGTTAGCTGTTTGGTTGCACATCTGAATGAAAAAAAAAAACTTTTTTAACAAAAACCCTAGCCGCATCTCATCCCCATTGTCATCACCATCGGGTGGCCACCGCATTCCTCCGCAGCAGCCCACCGCCGCATCTCCTCCCCATTGCGCAGTCGCTGAACCCTCACCATCGCAGCCCCGATATCCTCCTCCACCGTCATCACCATCCACCGTACGACCTTCGTCACCATCGACCATCGACTCCTCCAACGAAGCCCCAATCTCCTGCGGTCGAGTGATGCGATACCCAGCCCCTTTGCCTCACGTCTGAATCATTCAGACTCCATCCCATGTCTGAACCATTCAGATGTGTTTTTTTGCACCAAACAAACGGTATAAATCCGAACCATTCAGACCTATTCATATCAAACAACCCCTAATTAAGATCGAGTTGCAACACTATAACTTAACTTTATTGTAGATCTCTTCTTGATGAGTTTATTTTAAAGCTTGACTTGCTTCTTAACCCTTTTTTTTTATCAATTACATTTTACATAAATATATAGTTTATAACTATGTTTAAGATATGATATATTACTGAGGTTTTGTAACTATTTATAATAATGTTTATTATATTATATTATTGAGGAGTATCAAATTAAAACAAGATTTTGTTTAAAAACATAAAACACCTATTTTTTTTGTAGTGAATTTGTCTTTTTCTTACTAGATTATATGTTTTTTGTACTATGCTGTATTTTTTTTGTATTTTATATAAAAATACAGTACAAAATTTTATTAAAAAATAGTTTTTTTCTAAATATAGTACAATAATTTATTTAAAAACATAAAAACACATATTTTTTTACAGGATTTTTCTTTTTTTATTGAATTTGTGTTTTTTCTTTTCTAAATTTAGTTTCTGTGTTATATTTTATTCTTTTGTACTATACTTAAAAATACAATAAAAAATATTATTATGTTTTTAAGTAAAAACATGTTATTAGTAAATCAAGTGTTTACGATAAAAAATAAGAATTTTCATGTTTGTTAACTATTTGTTTATAATATTAATGAACAAAACACGAACACACTATAAGTTTTTTAACGAACAAACTCGAACAAGAAACCCCTATTTGTATTCGATTGCTTGCTCAGTTAAAATTAAACAAATGAACATGAATATACCATGTTCATATTTGTTTGGCTCATTTACAGACTTAACAAAAATATTATATTCTTAGTAATTTTACCTTTTATACCATGATTTATTTGGCTAATAACGTTTCTCTTGTCACCCTTTTTGCTTGTGTAATGATGCATTAAAAATTTAATCTAATGATACATAATTGAGATCCAAATAAATTCAGATAAAAAAAATAGTTTTATTTTTTCTGTTACAAACAAAAAGACGTTACCATATATGTTTGCAGATTTATAGTAAAAGGGTATGACACGTGGGACGATACTCTCGCTTAGCTTGACTGGTTGGAGTTTGGCTTGCTCTGTCATCTGCGCCACCTCTTTCAAGTCGCCGAACAAAAACCGGTAACGATTTCCGGCCAACCCTTGCTCTCTTAGACCCTTCTCCATGCGCTTCGGCCGTAACCACACCCAATTGAAAAACCACCACAGGTTAACCATCACCGTCACCACCACCATCCACACTACACTCAAACTCATGCTAATGGCTTCCATCACAAATCTTGATCCTGATTTTAGACACTCAATGGTTAACCGTTGATTGGTTAAAACTAGAATGGCTGGTGCATGTGATATTTAAGTATTTATCGATTAATGCTTTCACTAAAGTCCCTCATATTTGTGGTTATTTCGTATTTGATTCAGGAGAATTAACGCAATTATTATTAGCCTAATTATTGTGTTCTATTAATAACGAATAACGATGTGTAGAATTTATCTTGCATAATAAAGAGTAAATTAGCGTCATAATTTATGTGGTTTGCTAATATTTCAATTTTAGTTTATAATTTTCATAAATTACCTATATAGTCCCAAATTTTAAACATTTGTAACCCATATGATGGTACCAGTGATGACTTAAGGCGTGTTTGATATTGTTTATTTAACTTCGAAAAGTCTTTTTTGTAAAAAGTGCTTATTAACTTATTATTATTTAAAATGAATTTTTTAAATAAGTATTTGCATTAACTTTAGATATGTATATAGGTAATAAGTTGTTTGGATTATTTTATAAAAATGTTTGGAATGGTTTTTAACCAATTCCATCAAAAAGTTAAAAAAGTATTTCTAAATGCTACAAAATATATCTTCTTAAAAACAACTTTTTAACTTTAACAAAAAACTTAAAACAAAAAATCCTTTTTCTATTATTAAACATTTATTTAACTTATTTAGTTCTTCATAAATTCAATAATTTAATTTCAAAGAAAATATAAACATGAACTCACTTCTCAATTTTTGTATTTCTTGCAATGAAATATTGTTAATTAACGTGGTAGGTATAGAATTTAAATTCATCAAACACTTTGAAATTTGTATGGTTTCTTTTTTTTTTTCTCGCGTGGGTGGTGGTGGGGTGGGGGTCGGATCATATCACTATAACTGATATTAATAATTGAAATCAAACACGCTTTGTCATAATCGAAAGATATAATTTTTTAAATAACGAACGTGGGGGATTAGTTTATATTATAAAAATAATGTTAATAATTGAAATGAAACAAGTACTTGTTGACATAATCGAAAGATATATTATTTTAGATAAGTACAATTAAACCTTGACCGCACATTTTAATCTCTAGATTGTTATTTGTTAGTTCATATATCAAAAGATTTTTAATGTTATTTATAAAATACCGGTCATATGGTATCACATAACATGTATCTTCCTGCACATTAAATCAAAGTTTGTCTTTCTCTACTCATGTAAAAAAATGTTCTCATTTTGCTTCTTGACTGTTAAAGAAATAAATAAAAAATTGTTTTTCTCTTTCCGATAAGTCATTGGCATTGACCGAATAAATTTTATTTTATTTCCCATTATTTAATATTGTAACATTATACTCAAATTCACATCTGATTGTGAATGAGAATATTTTTGGTCCTTAAGTAATGTATATTTTCTGATGTCACCAACGTATTTTATACGCATTTACTATGGATGAAAGGGAATTCCATAAAGACAATGAGCCCGAAACAAACTTCATTGATGACAATGAGCCCAAAGAGAGATGTTAGTAACATCCTAGGTAAATCCACTTCGACTGTGGACAGGAGAAGTACCCATTTCATAAAGAATAAATGTTCTCTAGTATCACCAATGCGTTTTGAATGTGTTAACTGTTAATGAGAAAAGAGAGTTACAATTAAACATGCTTGGGAGGCAACAAACCAAATAATGGTGACCTCTTTGGAAGTTTACACCCGGGTAACTAAAAGCAAATCCTTGAGTTCCAAGTGGACAAGGCGTTCAAATGAGACCGGATATTACAAATATATAGAAAAGAGGAAAAAAATCAACTTTTTCCCAAAGACATGTTATCAGAAAATGTTTTCAAACACGAGCATTTTCACACTAAAGTGCACCTTAGACCGAGAGTTGATCGCTACGTTTATCCCGACGATCTTTCTTCGGGATAGGTTGGTTAAGGTTCCTAGTTGACATTAACATCAAGTTTTTTCTTCGTATGACAATCACGTATGACTTGCCTAATGATGTGGTTAGTGAGCTTATTTCAATTATAATAATAAAAATAAAAAGTGATTAAAAAATTCACCGTTTAACTTAGCAAAAAAAAAAAGGATTACATTATACACTAATTAGTAATTACATAGGCTCAGCTACTACCATTATGGGTCGCCCCTCGCGGCTCGCCACAACTATTGAAGTTATTTTCAATTCATTTTTTGCTTCTAATGGATGATACCGACATATGTAAGCCTGACAAAATAAACGAATTGGGTCCGGTTGGGTAACGGGTTATAACGGGTTAAGGTCAGGATGACTGCTGGTTAGAACTGATTTTAAGAAAAATCAATGTGGGTCAAAATGAATTGTTTTTAAAATATATCAATTTGAAATTTATAATATACTAACATAGAAATTGAATTGTCACGATATTTTCGTTTGTACATAAGTTTGTTTGTTGTTATGATTTTATCAAAGTTAATCAAGATTACACTAAAATAAAAGAGAAATATTGCTATTTTAGTATTATTAGATTAATATATAAATCAAAGTAATGATAATAGAATTTAAACAAGTCAGAAGGTGTGAATTGCATACATGTTTTAACCGATTATGTTTTAAGCTATTCATTGTACTCACTAGCTCTTAGGGGCGAAACCCTTAAGCATTGAGGGTTCCAAGAGGCAACACCTCTTTCATGGAAATTCAAGGCAGCACCTGTGGAAATAGAGTCCAAGGGCAACAACCGTGGAATTTCACTTCTAAAATTGAATGTGAAAAAAATAGTAATTTTTAAGTTAAATTTAATTAAATTGATAATTACAAAATAGTCCTTAGAAGTTAAAAACATTTTTGAGATCCCATGTTTTGAATATGAATTTTGGTTTTTCATCAAGCGATGACATCTCGAAAAATCGTACGATTTCTCATAATTGTTCTCGTGATTTGAGTTTTGTCTGTTTGAAAGAATTAAACTACAAAATTATTTCAATATAATATAATAGCAATAGTAAAACTATCAATCAATCCAAGTTTCTAATCAATTCATTCAAATTTTCTTACAAACCACATAAAATTAACTTAAACGACATGGTGGTCCTATAATGCCAAAATGCTTTCAACTTTTTCAAATGATATACATATGTTCAAAGATAATTTTATCGGGATCTTATCTTACAATAATTTCATAATAATTTGTATAAAACAGGTGTTAAATATTGTAACATCTAACCCCGTCTACCACTATTATTGCCGTTTTGCCCACTCGGAGCTCACGGTTTTGTCTTCGGTTGCCCAGGTGAAAACTTCCCAAGGAGGTCACCTATACATGTATTGCTGCAACCCGAGCACGCTTAACTGTGAAGTTTTCGTGTGTCCCACAGCCAACCAAGCCGAAAATGCGTTGGTGATGTAAAAGCCGGATCGTTACTTATGAGACAGGAATCTTTCTCCTGTTCACGGCCGATGTAGGATTGCCTATCATGTTACATACACCCTCTTTAGGGACTCATTGTGCTCGATGAGGTTTGCTTCACCATCCCGTGTAGAACATGGGTGTCTTTAATATCATTCTGTAACATCCGGCCCCGTCTACCACCAATATTGTCCGCTTTGCCCACTCGGAGCTCATGGTTTTGCCTTCGGTTGCCCGAGTGAAAACTTCCTAGCGAGGTCACCCATCTCTGGATTGCTGCAACCTGAGCACGCTTAACTGTGGAGTTTTCATGTGCCTCACAGCCAGCTAAGCCGAAAACGCGTTGGTGATGTAAGATGCGGATCGTTACTTATGAGAAAGTAATCTCTCATGTTCACGGCCGATGTGGGATTGCCTAGGATATTACATACATCCCCTTAGTTTTTTATTGGTATCTAAGTAAAAGTTTTTTTAAAACATAGTTTTATTTAAAAAAAAGGTATATTTTGAGGTATCGTAGTATGTGTCTAAAAGTAACATGCTACACTAACTGAATAATAACAATATTGTTATATAATTACCTTCTATCTATGTTTCGCTCTCTAAAACCAAAGTACCGCAAATTTATATGTTTCTTTTATGCACTTAATAACATTAATGTCATCAAACAATGCGCTAAACAGGGTTAGTAAACACGTCGCCTTACACATGCTTAGTTCTTTCTAATAGTATATATATCGAACCAACCGTAAAATGCGGGCTAAATTTCTAGTTGTAAGAATTATGCAAAATTTTGGCTTGCATGAGTACATTTCATCCTCCAAAAATATCTACCCTTGAAATAAGAGAGGAAGACCAATAATAATTGTAAGGCCATTCTCCTTTCACATATATCTAATAAATTTATAATCTATCACTACAAGAAAACAAACATGTCCCGTCAAAAGCAATCCTGACGACTTAAGTCTTCGGTAAAAGACAGGCATTGCCGACGACAGATGACGGGAATAGCCTAAACCCGTACAAGCATTACTTAGTATCTTTCCAGAAATATAGTTCATCCGGGATACAACGTGACAGAGATAACAAGCAGTAGAGTTCACTTATCAAAGCTTTAAGTCATTGTATCCCGGATAAGACTTTCTGCTGAAATCACCTATGAATGGCGTCTAGCCGAAAGAGGAAGAAAATAAAAGGAAATCCTTGCAGAAAACAAGATTCCCCCTTTTATAATGAAAAGACATGATATATAGACTGACTGAAAGACAGCCTACATAAAGTATGAAAAGCCATAAAATGTATAGTAGTCAAATACTTGCATAAAAGTGGGAAGATTGCAAATGCCAAGGTCAAGCTCCACAATATATAAATGATATGCTTCCAGAAGAGGAAGATTACGTTTTGTCCCTCTCCAGCAAGGATGAATAAAATATCGGACTCAACAAAATATCGGACTCAACAAAGAAGAAAGGTAAGCTAAAATACACTCACTTCCTGCAATTCATCCATTGTTCTTACAACCATCTCCAACGCTTGTACTTATTCTCATACCGGAGTCTTGCCACAGGACACACCTCCTGTGGTGAGGCTAACAGTGTTCTCTGCTTTGTCTTAGCAGTGATACGAAGCACCACAAGGAATTGAAGACCTTTGAAGCAACGACACTTAGTCGGCACCACTACTAGGAAAAAAAATTTCCGACGAAAATTTGCGACGCAGTTCGGACGAAAAAAGAAACCCTAATTTTCTTACAAAATTTGCGACAAAAAAGCGACGAAATCAAAAAGTATTAGATTTTTGTCACAAATTCATTGCAAATAGCGACACATTTCCGACACAATAAAATAAAATTTGTTTAATTATACATTGTGTAGCAAATGTGTCAAAAATCACCTATTTATTCCTTTTAATTTACTTATTAATCATAATATATTAATAATAATACACATAAAAGAATGTATAAAAATAAAAACTTAAAATTTTATGACACATTTGTGATGCAAAACGTATTTTTTAAAATGGATCACAATTGCGAAGCAATTTCCGACGCATTTCCGACAAAGTGTTGTAACATTTACAATTTTTTGCTTAAAAATATGTTGTGTCACAAATTTGTTGGTATTTCCGACGCATTTTCGACAATAACTTAGATGAAAATAAATTATTCTGTTGAAAAGATAATGCGTCACAAATGAGTCGGTATTTCTAACAAATTATCGACAAATTATTGGAAATTTAATCAATTCATTTTTAAAAATAAATTGTGTCACAAATGTGTCGGAATTTCCGACACATATCTGACAAAAAGAATGAAGAAAAAATAAAAACTTTAATGTTTGCGACGCATTTGTGACGCAAAATGTAATTCTGTTAAATTGTTTCGCAAATGTGTCGGAATTTCCGACGCATCTTCAACTAAATCTTCAAACAATAACAATTTTCATCTTACATTGACATGTGTCCCAAACTCTTTCTATTACAAACTTTTGTATGTATATGTGTAACATTACATGCACACTTTTAAATTAATAGAAATGTTATTAGTGATTAGTTCTAATATTACATATATACGTACATATGTATATTTTATGTACAGGTTTATGAAACTAAGTCATTCACATATATTGAATTTGTATAAAAGTTGCCTGAAAAAACCTACGTTTGAGACTCAAAAAACTTAAGAATCGATTATAGGCACCAATATGTGTTTTGTTTTCTAATGCGCAAACATTTTTTTCTTTTTTTTCATTTTATCTGTTTTATGACTTTGTAATGCACGAAATATTTTCATTTCACAAATTTATACACATATTTGGATAAACGTTTAAGTATTAAGTTATAATGATATATACTACATACATAAGTTTACAATGTGTATAATTTTGTAAAATGAGTTTATTTTCCTTAACAGTAAGTTATAAAAAAACATATAAAATAGAAAAACTATCGTTTAAGGCTCGAGAAACAAAAAAAACAAGTGTTAAGCGTCGATAATGTTCAGCATCTTATAAACGTATTATCGGCATCAACTATTTCAATTTTGTTTTGTCAAGATGAAATGTAGTTTTTTATTCAATCATTTTTCTTATATAATCCAATATATGTGAAATATATTTATTTCACTAACTTACAAGATCAGAAATAACAACACTATTTTTAGATTTTAAAATAATAATAATAATAATAATCTTACAATAATAGTATTTTTTTTCAATAAAAAAAACAATATTTATATTAATTAAAAATTACAATGAAAAAAATAACAGTAACATATTATTGTGTCACAAATGCGTCGGAATTTCCGATGAATTTTTTGTTATTCAAATCAATCCTTTTTGAAAATGTATTGGGTTGAAAATTTGTCGGTATTTCCGACACATTTACGACGCTTTTTATCTTAAATAACAATTCTTTTTTTTGTAATGTATTGTGTTGCAAATTTGTCGGTATTTCCGACACAATTCCGACGCATTTTATTTTATATAATTATTCTTTTTTGATAATGTATTGTGTGGCAAATTTGTCGGTATTTCCTACACAATTCCGACCCTTTTTATTTTATATAATTATATTTTTTTATAATGTATTGTGTGGCAAATGTGTCGATATTTCCGACACAATTCCGACGTTTTTTATTTTAAATCATTATATTTTTTTGTTAATGAGTTGTGTCGCAAATGTGTCGGTTTTTCCGACACAATTCCGAAGCTTAAAATATGAAATAATTATTCTTTTTTAATAATGTATGGTGTCACAAATTTGTTAGTAATTACGACACAATTCCGACGCCAGTAGTTTAATTTAAAACTATTCTATATTTATTTTAATTATTCTTTTATTTAAATTTTAAATAAGAAACATAAAAGAAACCCTAATTACATTTCTCCTTCTTGTTCCCAATCTCCAAAACTCGATCCACTTTCAGCTCACGCCTTAGACTATCCACAGCGGTCACCCCACTGAAAATCTCTCCCCACTGAAATTTCCTGCCACGTCATCACCCCACTGAAAACCACAAAACCCCACAGTGATCACTCCACTAAAAACTCCTCCCCACTATTACACGTCATCAAAGAAATTGGGAGAGGGGCCCACTTGAAATATGAATTGGCCAATGGGGTGAAGAAAATAGCACGGGGCGCGGGGGCCGTGGAACTCATCCGGCGGGACCTGTGGAAGTGAGTGGCGGTGTTCCCGCTTACACCCCGCCGAAGGGTGTTACCCCGCTGGCCTGGCGGGGGAGGCGCTGCGGGTAGCCTTACCGTCACCATCGTCTTCCACCAGCCAATCGAGCACCCCCGCCATCACCACCATCTGTCACCTTACGCCATTACCGTCATCACCATTGACTTGTGCGTACCAAACCAGCAGGTCCGGTTAACCGTTAACCACTTTCAGCTGACACTGTTAACCGACGCCTTCTTCCAGCCACCCCTCACGGCCGGCCGCCGCTCGCTGGTCCCCTCCTCTGCCGCCTCTCACTGGTGGCCCCTCCTGCTCCCTTGTAGCTGTGAATTTCAGTAAGGTAAAAACCTTTCAGTTGCTTGTTTTGGTCCTTTTTAGAAAAACAAGAATGAATAAATTTGGTTAATAATGTATAATTTGGATTCATAGTTAGACAACCCTTGGCGGTGTTAAAGCAATCGATCATGTTTGGAGCATAGGTTTCTTAGTTTAGTTTGAGGTTTTTAATGATCTGCCATGGACCCAACTTGAAATTAGCTTCTGATATACGTTATGTCTTCTTTTTCAATGTGCATCTTCCCTTTGTCTCTTTTTTTTATTTGTTTCTTAGGTTGTTTATAGAGAATTGTAAAACTGATGTGTATGAGGAGTTATTTGGGGTGTAAATTATTAACGACAACACAAATTTATTAATTTAATTATTTTGATTTATGTAGATAAATTGTATGGCAGCTAGATCCTATTTTATAGCTTTCAGTTCCCATTATGTAGCACCTGTATCTATTATTTATTCATCATCAATTCAATAGAAAAATTTATTCGGAAATAATATGGTATCAAGCTAGGTTTCCGCCACCACTACCACCGATTTTTTTCCGGCAACCACAATGTCGACTGAACATACTTCTTCCACCTCTAATGTTTCCTCAATACCTCTTCATCAGCCCCCTAATTCACCCTCCCTAACCCTTGTCAATTTTCCCACTTCCCTTAAACTCACATCCACCAACTTCCTTAGTTGGAAAACCCAAATTGAAGCCCTATTGCATGGTTTTGATCTCTACAAATATATCGATGGCTCATGTCTCCCACCACCTCCCTCCACCGATGCTACTGGCACCCTTATCCCCCACCCAGACTACCTTGCTTGGTTCCGTCAAGACCGCCTCCTCTTTGGCGCTCTTGTCGGTAGTTTATCTCCACCCATTGTGCCTCTCATCACCAACGCTACCACTTCCCTCGACGCTTGGAAAATTCTTTCCAATACGTATGCTTCCCCTTCTCGTGGCCACATCAAACAACTTCAACATCGGTTGAAGCAATCCTCCAAAACCCCCACTCAATCTATCACAGATTACATGCAATCCATAAAAACCATAGTTGATGAACTCTCCATTCTTGGGAAGACAATGGACCCAGAGGATGTTACTGACATCGTTCTTCACGGACTCGATCAATCCTCTTACAAAAATATCATTGATTCGGTCCATGCCCGTGATACCCCCATTCCCTTTCATGAGTTACATGAAAAACTCATTAATCATGAGTTGTCTTTAGCCCAACACTCTACTCCTACTACAAACCTGCATCAACCAGCCTCTGCATTTGCAACTCACACACGCCCACCCTCTAAACCATGGTCCCACCGCCCACCTTCACCTTCTGCTGGCCTCCTTCCCACACCCGCAACTTCTTCAACCAAACAATTTTTGGGCAAGTGTCAATGGTGTTTTACAAAAGGACACTCTTTAACCTCCTGCTCTCTTTTTAAACGCCAGCATCCTCAGGTTGTTCTTCCCACCTACAATCGCCAAGCTCCTCAAAAACCACAGGCACACGTGATGACTGCCTCCGGCACCAACAGTACATCCTCACCTCCTCATGAATGGTTGTTTGACAGTGGCGCGTCTCATCACATCACTAATGATTTAAATGCACTCTCACTTCATGCTCCTTACGATGGTAACGATGAATTAGTCATCGGTGATGGTTCGTTACTTGCAATAACTCATGTTGGCTCGTTATTTTTGCATTTTCCAAATTTTTCTTTACATCTAAAAAATGTTCTTTGTGTTCCTTCTTCTTCTAAAAATATTATATCCACATCTCAATTATGCACTGACAATCCAATTCTAATTGAATTTTTTTGTCTTCATTTTGTTCTGAAGGATCTTCACTCCCGCCGAACCCTCCTTCAAGCAACAGCTAGCCATGGCCTCTACTACCTTCGTCCTGCAGCCACTCCTTCTGCCTTTCATTCTTCATCCAGCAATTCTTCCCTTTGGCACCATCGTCTCGGGCACCCGCATGCTAAAGTCTTGAAACATTTGTCTTCCTTTATTTCTAGTATTAGGTTTACTAATAATTCTTGTAATGCATGCTGCACAAATAAAAGTCATAAACTTCCTTTTCATATTTCTTCTATTCATTCTACTGTACCCTTACAAATTTTATTCTCTGATGTTTGGACTTCCCCTATTACTTCTTATGATGGATTTAAATATTACATTATATTTGTCGATCACTTCACCAAATACATTTGGATTTATCCACTAAAAAATAAATCTGATTCTCTTCACACCTTTATTCGTTTTCAACGCCTCGTTGAGAATTATTTCCAAACCAAAATTAAACAATTATTTTCAGACAATGGCGGTGAATATATCAAACTTTCCAATCACCTACAATCATGTGGTATCTCACACCTCACCTCTCCACCTCACACACCCGAGCACAACGGCTATGCCGAACGACGTCATCGTCATATTGTTGAAACGGGCCTTTCGTTGCTTTCACATGCAAAAATGCCAACAACATTTTGGCCTCTTGCTTTTACCACTGCCACTTACCTTATTAACCGCCTTCCTACCACAACTTTACAAAATGACTCTCCCTTCTTTCGTTTATTCAACATCCTTCCTAATTATTCTAAACTTCGTTGCTTTGGGTGTCTATCCTACCCTTGGCTACGTCCCTATTCCACCCACAAACTACAACCTCGATCCAAACCTTGCATATTTGTTGGATATTCTTCTACCCAAAGTGCCTACCACCTTCTTGATCCTACCACTTCTAAAATCTACACTTCCCGCCATGTTCATTTTATAGAACATGAATTTCCCTACGAATCTTTAACAAACCACCCTACTTCCCCTTCTCCAATTCCAGATACTTGGCTTCCCCTCACTGTTCAGTTTCTCAATCTTTCCTCTCCTCATGCTGCCTCACCAGAATCTCCCACCACCTCTGCACCCGCTCACCCTTCCCCTCCACTTATCACCTATCAGCGCCGCCCTCGTCCACCTCCTGCTTCACCTACATCTTCCCCTTCTCCACCTCTTAATCAAACTCCAGCTCCGCCTACTCTACGCCCACACATCAAACCTAACCCTAAATATCACAACTCTGATTATCTTCTCTATCATTCCACTACTCCCCCTCTCACAGAACCTTCAACCATTACTCAAGCCCTCAAAAACCCACTTTGGCGAAAAGCTATGCATGAAGAGCATGCAGCCCTTCTTCGCAACAACACATGGTCCCTAGTCCCACCAGACTCCGCCCCAAATATCGTTGGTTCAAAATGGGTTTTTCGAACAAAATACAAACCGGACGGTTCAGTTGATCGCCTAAAGGCACGCCTAGTTGCTAAAGGCTTCACTCAACGTCCAGGACTTGATTATCGCGAAACTTTTAGTCCTGTCGTCAAACCCGCAACTCTCCGACTCATTCTTTCTCTTGCCACCTCCCAAGGTTGGTCTCTTCGTCAACTCGACATAAATAACGCCTTTCTTCAAGGTACCTTGACTGAAGCCGTTTACATGTCTCAGCCTCCGGGCTTTGTCGATCCCTCTTTTCCCTCCCACGTATGCAAACTTCACAAAGCTATTTACGGTCTCCGCCAAGCATCTCGTGCTTGGTATGAAGAACTCAAATCCTATCTTCTCTCAGTCCAATTCCAACCAACTATTTCTGATCCTTCACTTTTCATAAACACAACCTCTTCACCCATCTACCTTCTCGTCTATGTTGATGACATTATCATCACAGGTCCAAATTCTTCGCTCATTCATACCTTCATCACCTCCCTATCCACTCGGTTTTCACTAAAAGACTTGGGTCCTCTCACGTATTTTCTTGGTGTTGAGGTTATTCCTCATCCAACCGGCATCTTACTTTCGCAAACAAAATACATTCTCGATCTTCTCAATCGCGCTAACATGAGTGATTGCAAGTCTGCCACCACCCCTATGTCTTCTTCTGACTTACTACATCCTACTGATGGCACACCCTTATCATCCCCCACAGATTATCGGGCATTTGTCGGAGCACTTCAGTACCTTTCTTTCACAAGACCGGACGTCGCCTTCACTGTCAACAAATTGTCCCAGTTCATGCACTCCCCAACTGATAAACATTGGATCGCCCTCAAACGTTTGCTACGTTATTTGCATGGCACATTGCATCATGGACTTTTCTTAAAGAAAAATTCTCCTCTTAACCTCCATGCGTTTACTGATGCTGATTGGGCTGGTGATAAACACACTTATCGTAGTACAACTGGATATATTATCTATCTTGGTTCCAATCCAATTTCATGGAGCTCTAAACGGCAATCCACACTAGCTCGTTCCTCAACAGAAGCTGAGTTTCGTGCAGTTGCTTCCGCTACTACTGAGTTACAATGGCTTATGTCCCTCTTATCTGAACTTGGCCACACATCCACAGTCACTCCAACTGTTTTTTGTGACAACTTGAGTGCTACTCATTACTCTGCCAACCCAGTTTTCCACTCACGCATGAAACATCTAGCGTTGGATTTTCATTTTGTCCGAGAAAAAGTTCAACATGGTCATATACGAGTCACCCATATCTCTGGTGATGATCAACTTGCAGATCTTCTAACAAAGCCTTTGCTGAAGTCACGGCATCATAATCTTACTAACAAGATTGGTCTTCTCCAACGATCGTCCATCTTGCGGGGGCATATTAACGACAACACAAATTTATTAATTTAATTATTTTGATTTATGTAGATAAATTGTATGGCAGCTAGATCCTATTTTATAGCTTTCAGTTCCCATTATGTAGCACCTGTATCTATTATTTATTCATCATCAATTCAATAGAAAAATTTATTCGGAAATAATATAAATGACTCGTGAGATTGAATCAGGGTCATCAGAATTATGAATCAGGCAATCAAGATTTTTGTTTGTTTCTTAGTATTTGTATTTGATGATACACTTTGATCTGCTCTAAAAATTAACAAGAAGTTAACAAGAACAATGAGATTTAACATTGAATAGAGTGTTTGAATCTTCATATTTGCTGCTTGTGTTACAACAATCAAGATTTTTGTTTTCTTATTGCAACTTGTAGGCTAAGTAAGTGGAACATTCCCACAAGAAACTGCAATTTGGAATGAAAGTTGAATAAATAAAGCATCAAGAAAAGCGTTGACTTTGACAATTTTAAGGCCATTTTAGTCCTTGAAATTAAGCCATAACGATCTGCATTTTCTTAGTTTAGTTTGAGGTCTTCTTTTTCAAAGTGCATCTTCCCTTTGTCTCTTTTTTTTATTTGTTCTATTTGCTCTGTTGATCTCACTGCAGTTCAAGATAAATGACTAATTGTTGAAAATATTTGAGATGCAAATTCAGGTCTATGAAAAAGAAAAACAGTACAGGCGTCCTTGTTTTCTTGAAAATAAGCCAGTTTGATCAAACTTAGGTGAAAAACTGAAAACGTAACAGGTCAAGCTGTTTCAAAGTAACAGAATGTTTATGAATTTTCTAAATTTATTATTATTTATACTTAAAAGCAGTCTTATAGCAATTTCAGAAGCTGGAGAAAATTTTAGAACAGCTTCTAATTATATTTTAATACTTTTAGGTGGTGATAAAAAACATCAAACACATCCTAAAGACTATAAGGCATACGTGTTAGGATCTTCATTCCATGTTTCTTGGAGCAGTAAACGAGTGTTGGATATGGGATTTGTGAGCTGCTGTAACTATAACACAAGGTTTTGGAGTTGAGGGTGATGTGAATCTTAGATTGTATACAGAGAATTGCGAGACCGATATGTATGACGAGTGTAAATCACGATATGTAGGATCTTCACCTTCTTTTATAATTATATCAAGTTATTAAAAACTAATACATCATAAAAGATTATCAAAAAGGCTAATAGAAAAATAATATGGTGCAGGTTGTATTAATAAACATGTTTAGGTCGTGTTCCAACTTCTAGAAATCTTTTGAGTTTGGTCCAAGCACGTTTAATAAGCAACCTAAACCTTGATGTAGAGCTTAATCTCCTGTCCTTTATCCTACTTCAGTGTCTTTATTTTGTCCTACCATGCGTATTATTAGTATGACATCTTTGTGTCCCTTGTAAACGAGTTGGGTTAGGCTTTAAGTTTAGGGCTGATTTGTGTGCTTAATCAATACGGGTTTTGTAGTTATTCTTTTGGATTGTTTTTGTTGTTTTTAAGAGAAGTCATTATCATATTTGATTGCTTGTTTAGTGTTAGGGCTTGTAATTGTAAACAGACAATTTCATGAATTTAGAAATTAATCTATTGAATATATCATTATTAAGGTTTATTAGTATGTGCACATGGGTCCTTGTTTTAGGTTTCTAGGGTTTCTTAAAATTTCAATATTGTAAAATAACCTCTAGTAATGAAAATAATTTTTAGTACACCATAAACTTGTACTTGGGTCCTTTTATTTCTCTCCATCAAAAAGGGTACTTTTTGTTTGATATAAAACTAGTGGATTTTTAATTACAGATCAACAAACAAGCACAACAAAAAGTATATTGTTATTATTATAATTGTTAAATATTATTATTATTATTAACTAATTTTTGCGTATGTTTTAACCAATATGTAGTTGGAAGATTTGGAAGCTCGATTGGAAATTGAGCGAAAAACGAGGGAAGAGTTGGAAGAACATATGAAGAAGATGAATGAATTCATGAAAAAATTTACTCCTCCCAATAATTAGCAGTAGTTAGTATTTTATTAGACTTTTCTTAGACATTGTTTACAATTATTTTGGTTTGGTAGCATACACTTTACAATTTGGTTTTTGGTTGTGTTGGTTATTATAATTGAATTATGTTAGTTGAGTTTGGCTTGTAAAACAGGTTTTGGATATTTTTTTTTTGATTTTTTTAAGTAGGAAAAAATTTTGATTATTTAAAAATATTGATTTTTTTTTAATTTGCATCGCAAATGCGTTGCAAATCTCTAAACTGATTTGTCGCAAATGTGTCGCAATATTAGAAAAACAGGAAATAAATTTGTGTCGCAAATGTGTCGCAAAACAAATGTGTTGGAAATTCGTCACTAATCGATTTATCAATTTGTCACAAATGTGTCGTAATATTACGTCAAATGGAAAAAGAACTTTCGTCGGAAATGTGTCGCAAATACATGTGTCGGAAATGTGTCACAAAAATATTTTTCGATTTGTCGGAAATGTGTCACAATATTAGAAACAGGAAAAAAGAATTGTGTCGCAAATGTGTCGTAAACCAAATGAGTCGGAAATGCGTCGTAAATTTTTAAAAAAAAAACAAATACGGTTGTTGGAAATGTGTCGTAAACTTTTAAAAGACTGTATACGGTTTTGTCGGAAATGCGTCATAAAATAACATTAGTTGTATTCGGTATTTTTAATTATTGTTATTTTGTATAAATAACATGCGTCGAAAAAGCGTCGGAATTTTCTACGATTTTTTTCTGTCGGAAATGTGTCACAAACATTTTCCTACGGGACTTTTTCCAACAAAAAAAATGCGTTGGAAATGCGTCGGAATTGGCTGTTTCCTACGCATTTGCGACGCAAATAGGCGTCGGAAAATTTTTTTTTCTAGTAGTGCACACAGACAAAAGAATTAGTAGGATTTTTGGCGCTTTTTTGGTTAGCCTATCCCAACGACTAGTCGTCGGCACAAGCTGAACCTTTTCTTTTCTGAAAAATTGATCCGGTGATAAATCTATCTCCCCGTCTTGTCATCGGGAATGACCTTACTTTTTTTCGTCGAGATAGATCGAACTGGTGTAGTGTACACACACATATGTTTGGACGAATTTAATATGCAAGCATATAACATGATTGAGTAATAGCATTAATGAGACAATAACGTATATATGTTTATTTCTAAATTTTGAGGCAACCACTAATTCTAGAAGCCAATAATAATTTGTCAATATAAATTGATGAAATCACTGATTCTAGAAGCCAATAAATTTTCAATGCATAGTATGCAATACTCTTAAAACATGATTTAAGAAAATATGTAATTTTACAAGTTAGGAAGGGGAAATATGTAAAAGCCCCTACATTTTAAGGTTTCTTACAATAAGAATACATACATACATGTGTATGTGTGTATGGAATTGATTGTGAGTGGTTTTTAGATGACAAATAATTTATATTAATTTATATGGATGAATGTAAATTTTAGGTATGAGAAGAAACACTTTGAGAATGAAATCCAGTGTCATGTATGCGAGTGAATTTTTCTTAAAATTAATGTATCTCGTAAAAAACAGACTAATTACAACTATATAATTAAGTAATTGTTATAAAGAAACTCGTTACCTTAATAATTCATAACTATTTTTGCTTAGTTAAACAAATAATAAAGACGATTAAAAATCAATAATATAATTAAACAAGACTTGATCAACTAAACAAAACATAACATAAAATAGTTGACAAAACAAAACAAATCTAAATTTAAGAAACAAGTAATTCTTATAAATATCATTAATTATAAATTATGCCATAATATGTCATGACCAAACCAGAGTTAGATAGTGGTATGAATGAATAAATTGGATGTGGCTCAATTGTAGAGCAATCACTTTACTAGTGAGAGGTAGGGGGTTCAAACCTCACTATCACCAATTTATATGGGAGATATGAGGGATGACCCTGGCTTGCCAGGGTTCGAGTCCTGATCTCACCCCGTTTTACCGGCTCCTCGCCGTCGTGCCGTTTGGCGGGCGTGGGGTCGGGTTTTATCCGGGGAATCCCTCAATTGGTGGATCGCTAGGGGCTCTGTCCGTCCGGACTAGTGGCCGGCTCGGGCTACCTTTAGCCAATGGGGGCCGCGTACGAAGTACCCGGCGTTTACTTAGTTGGTCGTTCAAAAAAAAAGATAGTGGTATGAATGACCAATCTATACCTTTTTCTAAAGGACATATGTTAGTTTTCACTTCTCTAAATGAAAACTCTCTTTTGAGCTATAAAACCACTTTATGCGAATTACTATATAATATTAAATTTCATGAAAAAGAAATAGTGAAAATGGGTCCAAGTCTCTAAGATCATATACATATATATAAGGTTTGCATCCTATGAAAATACAATCTTAAAGAGATTACTATATGATATTAGATGTCATGAAAAAAGAATAGTGAAATAGTGAATGTGGGTCCAAGTCTCAAGATCATATATACATATACATATATATAGGATTAGTATCATGTAAAAACCATATCTTAAAGAGAAATCCTTAAATAATTACTGGACAGTCCATTTGAAATAATGAAGATAAACATGTAGTCCATATTAACCCATATTAACATTGATTTGTTTATTCGAAACATATTTTTTATTCAGGTTTAATATAAGTGTATGTTCCATGTAGTGTGACATTACTATATATAATTAAAACCCATGAAAAATGAATAGAATAATATTATTATTATATAAGTGGACCACATTTATTATTATATTAAATATGCTATTATATATTATATATTATATACTATATATTATATTATTTAAGTGTTCGATCCATGTAATTACGTTTTGAAAATTTAAACTTGGATTATTATAAGTTTTTTAACTTTGAAAAGTAGTTTGCAGAAATAAGGTTTTTAAATTTGAGATATTTGCTTACAGATTTAGAGGTTACTTTTAATTCAAACCATTGGTTACCGGTGATACGAATTTTGTGAGTAATTTTTCTATTATTTTTATAACATATTTGTGAGGATTTTGCATGATTTTATGTTTTTATAAAAATTTGTCTAAAGTACGTGATGATAGATTTGATTTAGTTATGTAACGTATACTTTTGCAAATGATATATATTACTCATTCTTGAGAGTGCACTGATAAACCGCCGCAACGTGCGGGACGAATAAAACTAGTTTTGATAATTTAGAATTGGACTACTAGAAGCAATAAACAGAGATAAAGATACTAAATTTGAGTGATTTACTTAATATTTCAACTTGCTATGATCTCATGAAATCAATGTATGAAAAGAATAAATACCGCACGTTTCAACAACAATAACATATCTAATTTATTCAGTTATTAATCAAGTTTCAATCAATCATACAAGAGTGTCAACACACCATGGGTATTTAACTATTTATATCTATCTTATATAAAAAATAAAGGGTTTTTTTTTGCCACTTGTCATGCAATTAAGCATGTTTTACTATATTTTCTCGTCTTAAATTTAAATTATTAATAATTTTGACCAATTATTATATGAATGAATTTTCTTAAGGAATTCATGTTTTAATTCTTAATTTTTTATATGTTTTAATATTATTGTAATTCAATTTAATTTAACTATTATAATAAATATTTATCATTTACATAGAAACATTACTATGTAATTAAAAACAATTTCTTTTAAAAAATAAATTAACAAAATTTATAATTATCACATGTTTAATGATATATTTATCAACTGTAAGTGTTAACATGTTATATTGTATTTTATTAATTCAACTAACGCAATACACGTGTTTTTATAGACATAAATTTTTATTATAAAGTATATAACACAATAATATATATTATATAGAGTGGCTAAAAACAAATAAGAGACACATATATGTAAGAAACTAGATTTGGCTAACAACTATTAATAACTATTAAAGTTCAGTCAAGATCAACTGAGCGCCAAACTGAGGTTGCAAAGTGAGAATTGTATGTGGAGCATGCGAGTAAGATGGTGAAAGCTTGAACGAGAAACGTCTTAAAATCATAGCAAGCGTGAGTCTCGCTTCTAACGCTGCAAAGTTTTGTCCAACACATATACGTGGGCCCCCTCCAAATGGGAAATATGAAGCTGGTTCCTTGGTTGCCTTTGACACACCCTTAGAAAATCTTTCCGGGTTAAACTCGTTCACATCATCACCCCATAAGTTAGCATCAAGATGAGTAAGCATCAGGTGCAGCATTAGAAATGTCCCAGGTGGTAATGTTAAGTTTCCTACTTTAGTTTCTTCATGGATCATTCGTCCTATGGCCGGACCTGGCGGGTAGAACCTAAGCACCTCATGAAAGATCATATTAATCTGCAAATGATACAAGAGATTTATAAATACTTATACGTTCATAGCAAACAAATGAGAGAAATTAAACATAAGAAGCTTACAATTTTTAAGCGATTTAATCCATCGATATCTGGTGTTCTGTCTCCAAACACCCTTAAAACTTCATCTCTAGCGTGATCTTGCCAATTAGTGTGTTGAGCCAACAAAATTAACGTCCAAACAAGCAAATTTGCGGTAGTTTCTTGTCCCGCGAAATAGAAGAGTTTGCACTCTTCAATGACGTCATCAACGCTAAGCCCAGAATCGCTATTACCTTGTTGCTTGATTTCTTTATCATTTGAATCCAACAACATGCCTAACAAATCTTCTTTAGCATTTTCTCCTCTTTCCTTTGCTGTTAGTCGTTTGTTAATTATTTTCATTATTGAACTCTTTACTTCTTTGTCAATTGCCTTCATCCTTCTGTTTCTTTTCGTAGGCAAAATGCTATAAAATCATATATATTTATGAAATCAAATACTACAGCTACACGTAGCAACCATGAGCTGTTCATCAAGAAACTGTTTATTTTGAGTATTAAAAATTGTCAGCCATTGGCTTGGTTAACCCATTTTGATATGTTTTTGCCCTGAAATGACTCATTTCAAGCCCAACCAGGTGGCTTGGTTAAAATTGTTTTAACGCAAACCAAGCTAATAGTTCTTTAAACAACCTTTTCTGACATGACCGTTTACATGCCAAACCGACCCGTTTTGTCAGGCTTAACTAATATTTTTGGACAAGTTTTTATGTTAAAAAGAAAATTATACAACATAATAAAACGACTAACAAGAAAAAAAACTCACTGAGAGCCTGGAATATAGAATGATTGTAAGGAATGTATAACTAGCTTTGCTTGTTCGATTTGAAGCTCAAATATCTTTCTTCCTTCTTCATAGCTGCTACCAAACGCGGTACGTGAAATAACATCGCTTGTCATTGTTTGAAGATGAGGATAAACATCAACTTCACATGAGCCTCCTTTTGTCATTCCTTCCCATTTGCTAATCATCTCACTGCAACTTATGTAAAACGCAGGTAACATATGCTGCAAACGGAAAACATTGAAATCATAGGTCATATTTTGATCGATCGATGAAATTAAACAAAAACATGATATTGTTGAACCTTTAGTTTCTCAACATGGAATGCAGGATTGATGATCTTTCTGTGTTTCACCCATTGATCTCCTTCAACATCTACAAGTCCTTTTCCTAGTATTCTTGATAATGGATTCCCTCCTCTTTGTTTTTGGAATTGATTATAATTAGCAAGTATTTGTCGTATCAACAGAGGATCCGTTATGTGCACCAAAGGTCGTGGCCCCATCCAGGTAAAGAATGTGCTTCCTGTATCAGCAAAGGATCTGTTATGGGATCCGTCAACGAAACAAGATTTTACATTTGATCTTTCAAACTTTGACTAGTGAGCTATTGAAATTTACAGCTAAAATTGTGAATCTCACGACTACATATTTGTTTTTGCTAATAAAAGACTTAATTTAACCTAAACATGATCGTTACACTAATTAAACAACAAGAATCACATGAGAAAGCCTAATGATAAAACCAATTAAAATTTAACCACGAATTAAACAAATTAATTTCAACCTGAGGCATTGCGTTAATTAACAAGACGAAATTAAACAAATTAGGGGTTAAAACTAAATATGAAAATTTTCTAATTAGAGCAGTCTCTTATCCATTTAAAATTTAACCAAAGATCTATCCTAATTATAAATACCTAAGATAAATCACAAAATTGTGAATCGTAATAACCATTAAGTAACCCTTCGTGTTTTCGTAAGTTTCTTATCATCATTCTAAACCTTAGGGCTCACATATTTTTAATATTCCAATGCTACAATATCATATCACCATCATATAGGAATCATGACATGAAGTGGAGTTTGTAGATCATCCGGATTTCACGTTCTAATCGTCAAAGTTTAATATGTAATATCATCGTAGTAAAAACTTATTCAAAACATGTTTTATAACAATAAACCATGGGATCTTGCTAATCCTGACAAAATGGACAGGTTGGGTAACATGTCAAAATATGTTCGTGTCAGGATGGGTGCGGATCATGATATGTTATAAGCAAAATCAATTTTGGTATAAATGGGTCGTTTTTAAAAAATCATCAATTTAGTTCAAATTAAAATGTGTTTTAATGAACAAATAGTTTATTTGCATAATTTTTAGTAAATTTATCATCAAATACCCATCTTAACCCTCATTTACTAGTTTTAATTTATTTTATTATCATAGTTTTTATGTTACACATCTAGACTCACATTGTGTTAAAGTGTTACTCATCTCAACATGTTTCATGTTACCCATCTTAACACAAATTACAATAATCGTTTAGTCAAACTAACTCATTTGTCCTGTTTTGAGTAAAGAATGTGAGGTCTTTCATCTTGCATAAACACTAAGTTAACATCAAGCCAAAAACAAAATATCTTATTTAAATTTTTGGGATGACTTTGAGGAGTCATATCTTGACCATGATTCAACAAAAAATATCTCTTTTAGTCTAAAATCAATTTTAAACTCTTAATTGTCAAATTCAAAAGATTATGTAATTTTTTAAGTTGATTTGGTTAGTCGAACGGATAAAAAAACATTAAAGGTCAAATATGTAAATATAAATAGAGTTTAAAGTCAATTTCAAAGGGACACAACTCCCTCAATCGGTATCCTTTTTAGTTTGATTAATTTCTTAAGTCAATTCGCAATTTGTCCATTTTAACCTAAAAAGGACCAAAATGTCCAAATGGTTTCTATTGGCTTAAACCATGGGCGTCCCGCTCGTAATCAGATCCAACTATGGGCGGGCCGCCCATGTTGAAATATATTATTACGGGCGAGACGCTCATAGTTGGATCCGATTACGGGCGGGACGCCCATTGTTAAAGCCAATAGAAACCATTTGAACATTTTGGTCATTTTTTAGATCAAAATGGACAAATTGCGAATTTACTCGAATTTTTTTCTTCCAAAGTTTCCTTTATATTCTAGTTTAATTATTGTATGGCCTCCTACTCAACATTAATAATTGAACCCTAGTCAAACAAAACACTACTAATAATTTCATTTTTGGCTTCACTTACCCTTTAACCCTAATTATATATTTTGGGACACTTAAAAACAGTTTAAAGTTTAAAGTTTTTCATTTTATTCAAGTATTAACATATATATTGCACTAATAAAAAACCCATAATTTATTAGGCTCATTTTAGAACTCAAAATGCACATGATGAAACTTAGATTTTGAACAGGTTCTGCCAAATTTTGTTTTTACTATACGTGTGTTGTAATTTTATACATCCTTTTATGAACATGACACACACATAACACACAAGTGTCACAAAACTTAAAATCATTTTCATATGAACACCTGCACCAACAATTTATATGCATTACAACACATACACAATCTCCTATGAACACACAATCCTTTATGGATACAAATACTCTTTATCCACTCGCATTTTTTCGCAAGACATGAAAATCTTAAACCACGTATGAACTCTTGAAAACATACACTTATGCCTATCATGAAACTTCAAGACATGTAACTAATGTAACAAATATGATGAGGCTTTAATCTGTATCTATTCATTATAATAAATCAAGATTTTTTACATGGTTGTAGAAGTCGCTAAACGCTAGTCGGGCGGTGAGGGACCGCCTAGGGATTAATCGGCGCTAGGCGGATTGGAATTTTTATATGTAATTTTACAAATATATATTATATACACACATTAATATCAATAATTTAATATAATACTTCAAATAATTTAAAAAATAATCTTAAATATACTAAATAAAGTACTTCAAAGTTCAAACTTAAACACTTAGTTCAAAGTTTAGAGATGAATTTCGATGTTTAACTGGCTGGGTCCGATGTTTCAGAGACATATTAATGATTTTTGGTTGAGAAATATCTAAATAATCATGAAATTGGTCCCTTTTTACCATAAAAAAGTCAAAAAAATGAAAAAAATAAAAATCTAAGTAGGCCGCCTAGCACCATCTAGCGCCTAGGCACCGCCTAGGCCAAAATCGAGACAGTTGCCGGGCGCTTAGCGCCTAGGCGGCCGCCTAGGCCGCTTTTTACAACCCTGGTTTTTTATTGACACATGACAATTATAAAAAAAAAGGTTTAGACTATTTTCCCTCTCAAATTTATATTTTAGAGAAAAAAAACGCCATATTTAGTTATTCTTTAAAGTATACAAATATTGTACTTTAATATCACAACAACTATTAACAAGGTCTAATTATAGTACCTTTTTTAATCATAACTTTACCATAAATATTATACTCTTCAATTTAATAATTAATATATTTTTCTATTATTTCTTTAATGTTAGTAACATAAGATATATTGTAACTAAACTAATTATATAATAAGCTTCATATATTCTAATAATATGTTAATACCCCTTGTATTACACAAGTTGAATAAAAAAATGTAAAAGATAATCACCAACTATACTATACTATATTACTATACTATTATAATTGGGGATATATGATACTATACTATATTATACTATTCTAATCGTGGACATATGATATTATCCTTATATTATATTATTGAACAAAGAGACAATCAATATGACGTTATCACTTACATAAGCATAGATATGAAATTTATTAAGATTTCGTCGTTTTAAGTTATGTACGTACACAACTATTTTCGTAACAAAAATGTCTTAATTAGTTTTAATTCAAAATAAACAAAACGACCTGATTTTAGGAGGCTTGGCATGAAATGGCATCTAAAGCTAAAAATCACATGTGACGTATGTTTCCAATCGAGTTAAAATAAATAAATGAAAAGAAAGAAAAGAAGATTATAATAACAAAAGAAAATTAAGGGATATATATATATATATATATATATATATATATATATATATATAGAGGAATGTTCTCCTAAAAAGTCTATTTTGCGTAAGAAGGCTAAGAATGATTTTTAAAAACGCGAAAACTGACCCGAACAAACTCCGATTGAATTCATTTTTGCATCATCGGAATCATCTTGTTGAACACTAATACACAAACATTAAATTGTAAACAATAAACCCAAATACTAAGGCCAAAACTTTAAAAACAAACCATAAACCTAAAGATAAAACCTAAAAAGCCAAAAACCAAGCCTTAAAATCTAAACTTTAAAAGTAGTTATTAAAGCTAAAACTTAAAAGCTAATATTGTAGGGTTCGATGAGACGATTCCAACGCCATCGAAATGAGTTCAATCGGAGTTCGTTTAGGTCGGTTTTCGAGGTTTTAAAAATCCTTTTTAGGCTTGTTAGGCAAAATAAATTTTTTATCTGATATTTCTCCTATATATATATATATATATATATATATAGAGAGAGAGAGAGAGAGAGAGAGAAAAGATAAAATGAAAACCACATCTCAATGAGAAAACCGCGAAACCATTCAAAAATCACGTAAAACGAACGTATTTTTTTTTGAAATTTTTTTTACATGTTTATAACATTATTGGACACATTTTTATAAAAAAAATAAAAAAAGCGCCGACCAAATATTTTATAAACCCACGTAAAACCTACGTAACAAAACTAAAAAAAATTTAGCTTTGTTACGTAGATTTTACGTGAGTTTATAAAATATTTTTTAAAAAATATTTGGTAGGCGCTTTTTTTATTTTTTAAATAAAAATGTGTCCAATAGTGTTACAAACATGTAAAAAATTTCAAAAAAAAATACGTTCGTTTTACGTGATTTTTGCATGGTTTTCGCGATTTTCTCATTGAGATATGTTTTTCATTTTAACCATACCCTATATATAGGGAGGTAGGGTAAGAAGTAAATAATAACTCACCTTAATTGAGGTAACCCATTAGCAAAAAACGCTTAAATCGCAAATTTTTTTCCATGGTTTTTTTTATGCAAAAATAGGGGCTCCTTTTTTAAGCGTTCGCTAATTCACAAGCGTTAAAAAGTTAAACGAAATGTAAGTTTGCGTTACACTGCGAAGATATATATAAGTGTCGCAGTGTAACGCAAACTTACATTTCGTTTAACTTTTTAACGCTTGTGAATTAGCGAACGCTTAAAAAAGGAGCCCCCCTATTTTTGCATAAAAAAACCATGAATTTTTTTTTTGCGATTTGAGCGTTTTTTACCAGGGTTAATGGGTTACCTCAATTAATGAGGGTTATTATATGATCCCATCCCTAGGGAGATATTCCATTAAGAACAACTTTTATGTTAGAAACTTGAGAACTGCATAATACACTTGTACATTATGCTTTAAGTTTTGTACATAAAGTGGTTATTTAAAAGGGTAAAATAGTAACTTCTCATACTTTAAAGTTAAATTACTTTTATACCCTTAATAACATATGATTCAAAATTAGTTCCTTTGGTTCTTTCATATTTAGTGGTTCTCAATGGAGGAGTTTATAGATTTTAAATTTAAATTTCGGAGGAGTTTATAGTTTTTAAGATGGAGAGTAGAGAAAAAAAAATTACAAGTATACCCTCATTGGTTTTACAATAAGCTAATTATAAAGCTAAAATAATACATGATAAAACTTTATAGAGTTAATTACACGGATGGTCCCTGTGGTATGCCCAGATTGCACCGATGGTCCCTAACTTTGAGAAATTACACTGGTGGCCAAAAAGTTTGCAAAAATGTAACACGGATGGTCCCTGGGGTGGATGTCTGTTAACTTTTTCTGTTAAGTGTGTGTGAAATGACTAAAATACCCCTTATAATTTAAAAACAAAAAAAAATAAATGTGTAGATACACACACCATCACCACCTCTGGCAACCAATGCATCCGGCAACCACCACCTCCGGCAACCACACCAACCACCGCCACCTCCGTCAGTCATCGGTTCAGTGTCTTCTCCGCCTCACTGTAATTACCAACGCCACCACCACTTTGCAACCACCACCCCTACCACCCTGTAATTACCAACGCCATCACATTACAATCGCCGCCGCCTCCCTTTTCTTCTTCGTCATTCACTAATCGCTACAAAATCAACTCCGGTGCAAAATTGAAATCGGAAACAATACCTTTAACCTTGCAAAGTGAGAGGCGAGAATAAGATTTCCTCATTATTGCAATTTAATCAGACACAACCCTTTATTTTCTTCCCATCGCCGGCCCACCGCCCATATCAAGAATGTGCTGGATGGTACCCTCCAAATTGCTTCCAGCAACAAGATTTGATGCTGCTTGATCATATACAACTCTAATCTATAAACAATCAAACCATCAGTAACATCCTTCAGTAAAAGGCCGGTGTATTTTTCCGTCATCCAGCGAAAGGCGATTAACATGCACCACTGTTTTGCTTACGTAATCAACTTCTCAATTCTAAGGCGATTAGTCGATGGGTGCAGCTGAACACGGTGATGGGTGCAGCTGAACACGAAAGGGATGGGCGGAGTGGATGCGAAAGAGATGGGGGGAGTGGATGTGGCCGCCGTAGAATCAGTGACGGTTCGCCGGAGAATCAACGATGGTGGTCGAGGTGGTAGTAGCATATGGCGGCTGCCATGGATCTGATAGAAGAAAGGCAGGAGAAAAAAGAAGGTGAGGTGTGTAAAAGATAAGGGTATTTTGGTCATTTTTAAAAACTTAACAGAAAAAGTTAACAGACATCCACCTCAGGGACCACCCGTGTTACTTTTTTGCAAACTTTTTGGCCACCGATGTAATTTCTCAAAGTTAGGGACCACCCGTGCAATCTGAGTAAACCACAGGGACCATCCGTGTAATTAACTCAACTTTATATTTGACAAATTTTTATTTTCTAATATTTTGAACAGGCATATATGTTTGAAAATTATTTAAAAAAATCTTATTATTACATTTTTTTTTTTACTTTTCTTCTCATCCCTTCGTTAGTTAAAAACTTCATAAATTCTTTTTATTTTTATTTTTTCCTTTCTGTCCTTTAAAACAACTTGTTCACATGTGTAATTAGTAAAACCCCCGTGTTATCAAAGAAATTACAAACAAGTTACCATATGTGTTTGCAGCCGTATAGAAATAGGGCATGACACGTGGCACGATGTTGTCGGTTAGTTTGATTGGTTTCAGTTTGGCTTGCTCTGCCGTCTTTGCCACCTCTTTCAAGTCGCCGAACAAAAACCGGTAACGATTTCCGGTCAACCCTTGCTCTCTTAGACTCTTCTCCGTGCGCTTCGGCCGTAACCACGCCCAATTGAAAAACCGCCACCCATAAACCACCGTTGCCGCCACCGCCACCGTCACCATACCAACCCATACTGTGCTCAAACTAATGTTCATGGCTTCCCAGATCTTGACTTCAGTCACTCTATTGGATAAAACTTTATCGGGGTGCAGATGGTATTTATTGATGAATAGTTTTCAATATAGTCCCTCATGTTTTTGGTTATTTTGGATTTGGTTCATAAGCTATGAAATAAAAAAGAAAAACTAAGAACATAAATATTTTTACAATTGGTGAATAACAGAAAACCATGACCATTTTTGCATTAATATATTGTTTTATGAAGCACATATAAGACACTTTTTTATATATTTAATATCATTTTAGATATTTTCAAGGATCCAAAATAATGTTCTTATTTCTTAAAACTTGATCACAAGTTGGCTGGTTAGATACTTAGATAAGAACACATGCGCTAATGTCAAACTAGCTTATTAAATAAAAGTTGTTATGGGTTTAATTTAATTCAATAAATATAATTTAGTTTTGGACAGTGTAATAGTCAAATAAATTTATTGTTAAAAATATTAGAACACATGCCTCTTGTTTGTTTGTTGCATGCAATGTTGCCAGAACTGGACCGGTCGGATCGGAAACCGAGGGTCGACTAACCCAAAAAACCACATGTGAACCGTCTTTGAGGGAACTGGCCGGTTGAGCCGATTCATCAGTCGGACTGGGAATAGGTTCATTGGTCGGATCGGATTTCAAGTTTTTTATTTTAACTAAAATCCAAAGAATTAAATATTAAAATCAAACCTTTTATTTTTTAATATGATTATGTTTGTTTGAATATTAAATTACCTTTGTTTAAATGTGTCTATAATTTTATAAATTTTTTATATGTTAATTTTGTCATCCGGTTGTTAGATCCGGTCTAACTGATTCGACCTGTAACACGTTCGGCCGCGTTATGAAAACATTGATTGCATAGACTTTATGCCTTTTTCATCACTGATTGAATTGAATGATGAGTTTTACTAAGCAAATGACAGCTAGACTAGCTTTAAGAGAACTTTTGTGCAAAAATTTATTATTATATATTATTCGTAAAGTATGAACGCCAACAAACTACAAAATTTAAAAATAACTTATTAACTTATTGACTTATTGACTTTTTCAAAAAATCAAAAAGTAAATAAGTTGTTTGACAAACCTAAAAGGACTTTTGAAAATGACTTTTTTTAAAAGGATAATAAGTTGTTTTTCAAAAGCTAAAAATTTTAGTTTTTCAAAATGACTTATGACTTATTGACATAAAATTACAAATGTACCGAACTCTTTACCCTTTACCCAATAACCTTATAATGTCAATTAAAAAATGCCCTTTTTGGTCATTTTAAAAATTTATTATGAAAAAGCTAATCCAAACACATTTTTAAAAACTTTATTTCAAAACGTCAAAAGTTAATAAGTATTTTTAACAAAAAGTCCTTTTAAAGTTAAATAAGCAATCCGAAACAGAGCCTAAATTTAAACAAGAAAAATAAATACTTGAAAAAAGTGATTTTGGATAGTAAAGCAAAAATAATCATAAACTAAATGTGCAAACGACTACAACTCCAAGGACAAAGTTGTAACTTATTGCGGAACAACAACGCAAATGTAGAAAAACTTAAAAATATGAAATACGACATAAATGTTAATTTCGAGGGGAGACCTACCATCAAGATATTTAGAAAAATGAGATTTATAACAAAAATCCTACTCTTGATAGTTATAGATATGAGTGGTCGTGAGATTTAAAGTGTCTAGATCGAGTTATTAAGAAAAAGGTTTTTAAGTAATTCAAATATATAAATAAAAAATTTTATAAATGAGGACTAATATTATAAGAATAAAATGTAAACATAACAAAATCATAGTGTTAGAAATGTATATTATAATAGTTAACCAATCAATGATTCGTGAAGCTTTCACAGTATTTTTCATAGTTAATTGATTGATTTGCTCTTCGCAATTTATACTTTCTAGGATTTCGCTTTTAATAACTATAATAGTTAACCCACTAAGTCTTTTTGAAAACATTGTTGATCACAAATAAGATTTCAAAAACTTTAAATTATAAAAACTTCTTTCAACATATGCAACCATGACTAGAATAGTCAACACTATTATATATGCAGTGATCTTATTTGGAAAATAGCCAAGCTCTTTCAAACACTTCAAAATATCTACAGGGTGACTAAATGCATCGGTTTGGATGTTCCAAATAACTTTAACTCCATATAAAGTTCATTCTCATTAAACTTGAGTGCACTTACAAGAAGATGACACAACTTATCTTCAATTCCTCTCAAGTTATGTTGAAACAAAAAAACCAAATAATTTCTCATGTTCTTTTATTGCTTAAATATTGTCTCAAGAGAAAAAAGAGCTTGATCAACAATATATAAGAAATAACTGACTTTAAATTCTCTTCAGGTGTAAATAAAACTTTTTAATTAAATGACTTCAACTCTTTCCTTTCTACATTAAAAGTTTAACCTCATCATAATTAAGTCCTCCCACCTTATTGGATCAAATATATCAATAGGATTATGGTTAACATGATCTTCAACATGTTGTTGCTCATCCATCTCTTCCGGTTTAACTTGTATATGCTCTTGCTCTTCCATCTCTTTCAGTTCAACTTGTACATGCTCTTACTCTTCAACAGGACCGACTCTAGCTTTATACAGGTCCAGAGCAAAACACAAAGCTAAGGCCTTTTGCCAAAAACAAAAACAAAAACAAGAAAAAAAAAGCCTGACCTGTTGTTTATTTGATCCATTCATTGGCTTCTTATATTGCTTGCAGTGTTTTCAGAAGCGGACCGGACGGTCAGACCAGGAACCAGTGGGTTGACTGGCCCAAAATGTGCTTGTGAACCGCTTTCAACCGGACCGGCCAGTTGAGCTTGTTCACCGGTCAGACCAGGAAACAACAACAACAACAACAAACGTACCCAGTAAAATCCCACTTAGAGTGGGGTCTGGGGAGGGAAAGATAAAGACACACCTTGCCTCTATCTACAGGTAGAATAGAGAGGCTGCTTCGCTAGAGTCCCTCGGCTCAAAAAGTGTTTTTTTTTTTTTATTATTATTATTATTATTATTATTATTATTTTTTTTTTTTTTTTTTTACACATCAAGCAACCACAGCCAGAAACACGAAGTACAAAGTATAAAATACCAATATGGAAACACCAACTATTTAAATGGACAAGAAAACATTAAACGTACAAGTCATCTAGGCAAAAGCGAACACCCAACCCACCCACCCGTAAATAAACAAAACACACATATAAACACATAATCAATAAATCCCGAAACAGCAAACCGGCACGTATTAACACATAACATAAATCCCAGACATTCCTATAACACATATAACATGCATAGACACATTTACAGAAAACACATACCATCCCACCATCCCGCATATAACCACATATCAACCCACCACCCCGCAAAAAATAAACACATACCACCACCGGTCAGACCAGGAACATGTTCATTATTCGGATCGGATTTTGATTTTTTTTTTTTGATTTTTTTATAATTTTTTAACTAAAATGTAAAGAATAAAACATTAAAATCAAATGATATATTTTTATTAACATGGTTATGTTTGTTTAAACATTATTTATGTTTGATTAAATGTGTTTATAATTGTATAATTTCTTTTGGAGTATTATATATACTCATTATGACATCCGGTTCTTGAAATCGGTTCGACCGGTCCGACCAGTAACTAGTAAGACGTCCCATTCAGTATCCGGTCTGGTGCTGAAAACATTTTGCCTGTTGTTTCTTTGGTCAAATCGTTGGCTTCTTCAATACTTGTCATACCTATATCAAAAAGACATGAATTTGGTTGTATGACTTTGTGGCTGTCCATGTGGAATGTAAACTATGTTTGAGATTGATTTAATCAGGTAATCCTCAAATTTGTAAAACATGAGTTCCTAATTAACCTCTGCATCATTTCAATTATCATATGTATTTTCATTTAATTAAAGCTATAAAACTCTTAGTGTGGGTTCATAACCATCCCAAATTGATTATAAGTTTCAACAAACTATGACAATTTTCATAATTATTTATACTAAATACTAAATTTGCTTAACTGTAAACGATTAAATTTCACATTTATTTGAATCTGCCTAACTCAAATTTGGACCAAATATACTTAATTTCAAATGGAAATCATTAATGTTCAAAAATTAGCTTAATCGTTGAAGCATGCTAGTAATTGAACAAGCAAGCATTCAAACGCACACAACTATATCGCAGAGATTTCAAACGTAACATATCGTAACTCCAAATTCATGCAAGTAAATCAAATTCAACCGAACAAATATGCGATCGGGCTAGAATTCACTGGAAACGCACCTCCTAACAATCTAACATAATGCGGGCTATCTTCTGAGACAGAAATCGTCAAGTAGTTCGTCTCTGCATTTCTTAAATCACCAATAGCCATCCAGATAAGTCGTCGTCTCCTTATTTCCCTCCCTCTCGTTTGCCCTAATTTTTTGTCCAGTGTCATGTATGCGTTGAGTGAATTTTTCTTAAAATTAATGAATATCTCGTAAAAACAGACTAATTACAACTAAATAATTAAGTAATTATCATAAAGAAACTAATTACCTTAATAATTCATAAGTATTTTAACTTAGTTAAACAAACAAATAAAGATGATTAACATCAAGAATATAATTAAACAAGAGTTGATCAAGTAAACAAAACACAACATAAAATAGTTGACAAAACAAAACTAAATGTAAGAAACAAGAAATCTTGATAAAGATCATTAATTATAAATTATGCCAAAATATTTCACGACCAAACCAGAGTTAAATAGTAGTATGAGTGACCCAATCTATACACTTTTCTAAAGGGCATATGTTAGTTTTCACTTCCCTAAATTAAAACTCTCTTTTAAGCTATAAAACCACTTTATGCGAATTAAGACAACATTTCAACTTGCTATGATCTCATAAAAGCAACATGAAATCAATGTATGGAAAGTATTATATACCGTTCGTTTCAAGAGCAATAACATATCTAATTAATAATTAAGCTTCAATCAATCATGTCTAAAGTGTTAACACATGTGTATTCATATTATATTTATATTCTAGTGAAGTCCAAAGTGTTATATTTATATTTATATTATATTTATATAACAGTAATATATATTATATTGAGTGGCTAAAAACAAACAAGAAACACACACACATATATGAAACTAGATTTGGCAGACAACTAACAATAACTATTAAAGTTCAGTCAAGATCAGTTGAGCGCCAAACTGAGGTTGCAATGTGATAATTGTATGTGGAGCATGCGAGTAAGATGGTGAAAGCTTGAACGAGAAACGTCTTAGAATCATAACAAGCGCGAGTCTCGCTTCTAATGCCGCGAAAGTTTGTCCAACACATACACGTGGGCCCCCTCCAAATGGGAAATATGAAGCTGGTTCCTTGGTTGCCTTTGACACACCCTCGGCAAATCTTTCAGGGTTAAACTCATTCACGTCATCACCCCATAAATTAGCATCAAGATGTATAAGCATCAGGTGCAACAATAAAAATGTCCCAGGTGGTAATGTTAAGTTCCCTACTTTAGTTTCTTCATGGATCATTCGTCCTAAGGCCGGACCTGGCGGGTATAACCTAAGCACCTCATGCAAGATCATATTAATCTGCAAATGATACAAGAGATTTATAAATATGTTCATAACAAACAAATGAGAGAAATTAAACATAAGAAGCTTACAATTTTTAAGTGACTTAATCCATCGATATCTGGTTTTCTGTCGCCAAATACCCTTAAAACTTCTTCTCTAGCACGTTCCTGCCAGTTAGTGTGTTGACTCAACAAAATCAACGTCCAAACAAGCAAATTTGCCGTAGTTTCTTGTCCTGCGAAATAAAAGAGTTTACACTCTTCAATAACGTCATCAATGCTAAGCCCAAATTTGCTATTCCCTTGTTGTTTGATTTCTTTATCATTTGAATCCAACAACAAGCCTAACAAATCTTCTTTAGTATTTTCTCCCTTTTCCTTTGCTGTCAGTCGTTTGTTAATAATTTTCTTTATTGAACTCTTCACTTCTGCGTCAATTGCCTTCATCCTTCTGTTTCTTTTGGTTGGCAAAAATCTATAAAATCATACATATTTGAAATCAAATACTATTACTACACGTGGCAATCACGAGCTGTTCTTCAAGAAATTGTTTATTTTGATCACTCACAAACGCATTTACAACCCATTTTTATATGTTTTTGCCCTGAAAACACTCATTTCTAACCCAACTTGGGTTGGTCAAACTTGTTTTAAACCCAAACCAAACTAATACTTCTTTGAACAACATTTTTGTTACATGAACCCGTTACATGCATAGTTAATCCGTTTTGCTAGGTTTAACTAAAATTTTTGGACAAGTTCTCTATATTAAAAAGAAAATTATGCAACATAATAAAACGACTAACGAGAAAAATACTCACCGAGATCCTGGAATATAGATTGATTGTGCGGCTTGTATTACTAGCTTTGCTTGTTCCATTTGAAGCTCAAATATCTTTCTTCCTTCTTCATAGCTGCTACCAAACGCGGTACGTGAAATAACATCACTTGTCATTGTTTGAAGATGAGGATAAACATCAACTTCACATGAGCCTCCTTTTGTCATCCCTTCCCATTTGCTAATCATCTCACTGCAACTAATGTGAAACGCAGGTAACATATGCTGCAAACGGAGAACATTGAAATCATAGGTCACATTTTGATCGATCTATGAATTTAAACAAAAACATCATATTATTAAACCTTTAGTTTCTCAACATGAAATGCAGGATTGATGATCTTTCTGTGTTTCACCCATTGATCTCCTTCAACATCTACAACTCCTTTTGCTAGCATCTTTGATAATGGATTCCCTCCTCTTATCTTTTGAAATTGATTATAATTAGCAAATATTTGTCGTATCAACAGAGGATCTGTTATGTGCACCAAAGGTCGTGGCCCCATCCAGGTAAAGAATGTGTTTCCTGTATCAATATTAATATTAATCCGATATCTATATATACATATATTGGTTAAATTAAATTAAATCAATTATGGCATTGCGTTAATTAACAAGACCATATTAAACAGATTAGGGGTTAAAACTAAATATGGAATTTTTCTAATTAGAGTAGTGACTCTTATCCATTTAAAATTTAACCAAAGGTCTATCCAAATCATAAATCTATTATAAATACATAAGATAAATCACAAATTAACTATTAATATTAATAAAAAAAATAACACAAACTCTAACCCTTTTTCCCTATTCCCATCGCCGCATACCCCCTCTCCACCACCATCATCATCGAATCTCAAAGCCAAAAGGGCAACATCTTTCGTACAATCATCGAATCGTAATAACTAGTATGTAACATTTCGTGTTTTCGTAAGTTTCTAATCATTTTAAACCTGAAAGCTCACATATTTTTAATATTCGAATGCTACAATATCATATCACCATTATATAGCAAGGACTTAATTATGATGAGATTAAACTTTTAAAGTAGAAAGGAAAGGGTTGAAGTCATTTAATTAAGAAGTTTTATTAATTTACACCTAAAGAGAACTTTTAAATCAGTTATTTCTTATATATTGTTGATCAAGCTCTTTCTTCTCTTGAGACAATATTTGACCAATTAATGTTTATTCTTTGGATTTTAGTTTAAAAAAAAAAACTAAATCTGGTCCGACCGATGAACCGGCTGAACCGGTAGATTCTTGAGAGGGCGGTTCACATGCCATATTTGGTCCAGCCACCCTCTCGATCGGTTCCCGGTCCGGTTTTAAAAACGTTGATTTTTATACATGCTTTTCTGAACAACACACATACACAACACACAAGTGTCACAAAACTTAAATCATTTTCATATGAAAACCTACACCAGATTATATGTATTACAACACATACTATACACAGTCTCCTATGAACACACAATCCTTTTTTAGTATAAATACTCTTTATTTCCTCGTAGTGACATGTAACCAATGTAACAAACATGATGAGGTTTTAATAAACTATAAATCGGGGATAACATGCAAGGTGTGATCCGACTTCATTGGTGTTTGTTTGTTGGATTTAAAGCAACCCAATTCCACTTGTATATTCCGATCAAAGTTATTATGGTCGCTGACTATGCTAAGGACCAAATCACTCACCAACATTAAAGTTAGTACATTGTCCCTTTTTACTCGTATTTCCCCAGTGATGGGAAGTACGTTAACTATTTTCTAATCGTGTTGGTCATGTATATTTGGATTTATAGCACAATTTTTATTATGTCCAACATATGTGTTCTTATAGTTGACTGTTTTTTAACGTACTTTTTATTCCATACCAAAGTGACGCTTGAAAGGCTAGACCTTATGGGACAACTTGCATGAGGTCTTGTTTTATTTATTTATTGCAATTGATAGTTCTCATATTTTCTAGACTATGTTTTTTTTTTGGATTATTTCTAGATTGTTTTGATATGGTTTCATGAATACATTTTAAAAAACATTTTTGGGTTAGGTCATAGGTGCATGTCACGACACTTTTTTTTATTGAAGTTCACTTTAGCGTTTCTCTTGTATTCGTGTGTTATAATATGCGATCAATCATGATTCTATGATTCAGTCTTGAATGGGGTGTGCTATCGATGTTAAAGCAATATGTTATTCAATTATAAAATTTAATAGTGCAACAAGTTAGTTAATCAGGGGTGTAAACAATGAATTTTGTTTACCCTATTACTTTTTAGAATAGAATTATGCTCAATGAGTTTCGTTTAAAGCTCGACTTGCCTCTTAACCATAATTTTATTTATTAATTATAATTTATATTAATAATTAATATATAATAATTTGTAATTATATGTAAGATATCATATATCACTACTTGGGTTTTATATTATATTATATTGTATTATTTTATTTTATTTTATTTTATTTTATTTTATTAAACAAAGAGACAATCAATATCACGTAATCACTTACGTAAGCTCAAATATGAAATTTATTAAGATTTCGTTGTTTTAAGTTATACAAAAATATTCTTGGTAATTTTACTTTTTATATCAAGATTTATTAGGTTTGTTTATGATGTCTCTCTTGTCACACTTTTTGCTTGTGTCATAATGATAAATAGGAAATTTAAGCTAAAGATACATTGAGATCCAAATAAAATCGGAAAAAAGTAGTTTTTCTTAACAAAAATGTCTTACTTTTAACACAAAATAAATGATAAAACTTTATACTTGCCCAAATTTTATTTTCTTATATTTTGAAGAGACAGAGAAAATTTTAAAAATCTTATTATTACATTTTTTTTCACTTTTCCTCTCATCTCGTAGTTACAAGAAACTTAATAAATTCTTTTTAATTTTTTACTCTCTGTCCTAGAAAAGACTTGGTCACATGTGTAACTTGTAATTAGTAAAGGGCTTTTGTTCATATACACTAACATTTTTATTTTACCATCTCACCGGTATATATCCCCTCCAACACTCACTGATTCGACAATAATTGGTATCGTATATGGTATAGGACATATACGATGCATATATGAGTCTACTCATTAACGAGCCACAAAAGATGTAAATGTTGAGAGATGGTTTAAGAATAACAAGAAACTCAGTAAAACACACATATTATCAAAAGAAATATAAAAAAGTTACCATATGTGTTTGCAGCCGTATAGTAAAAAGGAATGATACGTGGGACGATGTTGTCGGTTAGTTTGATTGGTTTAAGTTTGGCTTGCTCCGTCGTCTGTACCACCTCTTTCAAGTCGCCGAACAAAAACCGGTAACGATTTCCGGCCAACCCTTGCTCTCGAAGACTCTTCTCCGTGCGCTTCGGCCTTAACCAAGCCCAATTGAAAAACCGCCACCCATAAACCATCGTCGCCACCACCGCCACCGCCACCATACCACCCCATACTGCGCTAAAACTCATGCTCATGGCTTCCATAGCAAATCTTGATCTTGATTTCAAGCACTCGATTGGTAACTGTTGATCGATTAAAACTTCAATGAGGTGCAGATGGTATTTATTGATGAATAGTTTTCACTGAAGTCCCTCATGTTTGTGGTTATTTTGGGTTTGGTTCGTAAGCTTTGAAGTAAAAAAAAAAAAAAAAGAAAGAAATTAAGAACATAAATCACTTTGATAATTGGTTAATAACGGAATACCCTGACCATTTTTGTAATACTATATTGTGTTATATTTGCCGGTGGCGGAGCTTGGTCAACTTAAGAGGAGGGTGAAAATTTTTATAACCCAGAATACATGTTAATTTTTTGAAGCGAGGGGACGAAACTCTTATTTTTAACTAAAAATCGCATTTCGGCCGAAAATTAACACCACGGACGGAAAAACAGGGGAACGGTGCCCCCCGTCTCAATAAAGATGCGCCCATGATATTTGCAATCATATATTTTGTTTATTTACTCTTATTTTAGATGTGGTCGGTTAGATCATGATTTAAATTCAATGTAATGGTATAATTTAGTTTGTGATAGTTAAACAGTAATATGGATTTACCGTTAATGATACAAAGAGAGAAAAGTTCAAAAGAAAACTCATTCGTTGTATATATAAACACATGCCTCTTGTTTGCTTTTTTTGTTTGTTTGTTGCATGGGCTTTATCGTCACTGATTTATGAGTTTTAGCAAGCAAATAACAGCTAGACTAGCTTTAGGAAAACTTTTGTGTATTTTTTATTCTATATTATTTATTAGGTTTGAACGTAAGAAAAATGATAAAACTTAGAACTGATTTTTTTTTTTAATTTTTGAAAGTTCGAATCTTTTGAGTTTTTAAATATTTTATGTTTTGAGTAATGTGTACTATGCGTCATAAGATGTCTCTTAGTATTGATACACATCTTTTATATTTTTTTGGTGTTAGAAAAATAATTATAAAGCATGTTACATGTATGAGTAAAAGTTATGTAAATATAATATGATTAATTTAATTTAAATATTAAATTTATGTTGAGCATATAACAGAAAACAAACGAGAAATTTACACCGGATGAATTGAAAGTCGTGGATAATGTTTTCAGATTAAATTATTTCTGGTTTATACAAATATTTGATCGAATAAAATTCAATACAAAATCAAAGAACAAGTATGAATTCGTATATAATTTCTTCTTGATTTCTAGAGATACGCAGGGTAGAAAAAACTATCTCTTGGCAATTTTCTAGTTTTATTTTTTTTTGAATTTACCACTAAAATAATAAAAACGAATTTAACGTCAAAATTCTTAAAATTCATTTTTGTTATTAATATTTCAATATAGTAACTTAGGTTTTGTGGACCCAACCAGGGGCTGCCATCTCTTGAACCCCGCTCTATCAATCAGGAAACCTTAAACAAATATGCACCACACACCTAACTTGTTTAATGAATTTCATGATTCTTATTAAAAAATAAAATAATTCAATTAGACTAAAATATTTAACACTATAGATGATGGAGGTGGTATATGTATATTTGGACCTTATAAAAATTGCAAAAGAAAACAAAATATTTAAAAAAGTGATTTTGGATAGGAAAGAAAACATATGCGCAAGCAACTACAATTCCAATGCCAAAGTTTTAAATTAATTAGTATGGAACTACAACGCAAATGTAGAAAAACTTAAAAATGTAATAATACGACATAAATGTTAATTTCAAGAGGTGCCCACTGCCCTACCATGAAGAATTTTAGAAAAGTTGAGTTTATACAATATCAAATCCAACTCTTGCTCCTAGTAGCTATATGCCTATATCTAGCTCCATTTTGAATTTTTAATCTTTTATTTAACAAACAAATTCTTTATCAAAAAAACTAGTAACACAACTCATTTTTTGCATAACTAATATTATTATACATAACATCTATTACAGAATTACAAATATATTACATATATAAAAACCTAAAAACTCATGTATTACATGGTGAAAAGATAAGTTTTATTTTATTATGTAGATATTTAATTTGATGTATTGAATGTGTGTAACAACTATGTTTTGATGTTATTGATACAAATGATTTTAGTACATACTAAAATGATATATATGTGTGTAAACATTTAATAATAAAAAAAATTATGTCTTTTATTAATAATCTTGAGATAATTTTGAAAAAGAAAATTTGAATTTCATTAGAAGAAAAAGTAAATGTCGACCAAAATTAAGAAAACATTTGTATTTGGAAAAAACAAGTAACAAAGATGTCTTAACACTCTTCTTTTCTTTTCTCCGAATACTATCCCATTCCATTTTTGGTATAACTTCAAGAATGGACCTGCTATACGTTCTATTAGTGGAACTCGTAGGGTACGATGCCCTGCTCCTTGAGTATCATGGGATGGAATACTTAGACCTCCCGAAGGTTTTCGAGAAATCTATTTCAACCTTCTAGATTGTTAAGGGAAATTCATATGTCCCTCATCGGTCTGAATCCCCTCCCCTGCATACACTTACTATATTTTGAAATAAAAAAGCTAAGAAAAACACTTCACTTCTAGACCTTTTTCTTAAGTAAGAAGGGTTCTCGCTACTAAAGAAATTAATAGCCAATGTGAGATTAGTCTATTTGATAGAGACTTGCCTTTAAAAAAGATCTTGGGTTCAAAACTAAGTAAGAATGTATATTTAGAAGTAATTTAAAAGTAAAATAGTATTACTGTTCGAAAAAAAACTAATGAAATTGATTCAGTTGAAGTAACTTTTTTAAAAAATGTAACTTTTTTATAAAATGTCTTTCAAGCTGAAGAAGGAATGACGCTTTCCTTTGTTGAAGACATGACAAACGGGAACAACTACAATCCCTCCAATATTTTATCATAATTCTATTGTTGTCTGAAGTAATAATAGAGGCGACAGGCTCTGAGAGATGGCACACGTGTTATAACAAACCAATAGAAAATTTAGAAATTAACATAAAAAATCCATTAATTAAACACATATTTGGTATAAGAAAGGAAAATAAAAAGAAAGTAAGAGGCTAAATAAATATCATATGTTCTTTATTAATATATATTATATTTATTTCAAAGAAAAAGAAAAAGTTAAATATGGAATTACTTAAAAGTTAAGGGTTGGAAAACTCCCAAACTTGTTGGCTTAATTTTAGTCATGAGTTGGATGGGCAGAGTCAACGAGTTCGTGGTCCTTGGGACTGATGTATGTGTTTAACTGTGGATAGACAACTTCAGCACGTAATCGCTCCCTTCGTGTCCACGTCTTAAATTAATTTAATTTTGTTTATTTTTCTGGCCTTCTGCCACGTCTTCTTTGCTTATTCAGAGAAAATCGGCACAGGTTCTTATCTTTTCGCTGCCTCGTTTTCAATCTTCTCGACCACACGATGTGTAATGAAGTGAGATGGTGGCGTGAGAGGGGCCGGTCACGTCGTCTTGGCGCCCTCTCTCACTACAAAGAGAATTGTTGCAAAACTTGCTTAATTTTTTATTTTATATTTTTTAGTAAAATCTATCTATTGATACTAATACATAAAAATAATTGTCAACAATTTTCATCAATTTAGACCACCTATTATTGATTTTCCCACTTCTCTCTAGTTTAATGATTTATATTTACAAAATTTAATTGAGAATTAAGGATAATGAACTATAATTTATATAATAATTAATTTTTATTAATTAAATAACTTTAAAATGAACTTAACGAATTACAAAGCTTTTAAATGAACTTATTTTTTTATTAAACAGCTTATATTTATTTCTTTAAATATCATAAAATTTAAATTATATTTCTAAAATGTTTAAAATAAAATAAAAACGATACTAGATGTTATTTATAAGCGATTTTAAAAATATTTAAATATTTAATGTGATTGTATGATTTGAATGGCAAAAATAGTAAAGTACACTGTATTCAAATACGAAAAATAAGTAATATTTAAAGAAGTAAGTATACTTTAATTAAATTAACATTTATTAATTACATTGCATAAAATTGTTAATGCATAGTTGAGAAAAATAAATAAAACATAATTTATAATTATTATATCAAATTTTTAAACATATTTTGACGATTGTATGCATTAAAAAATTGTTTTATATGTTATTCAACATTTATAAATTATGAGTTTATTTAAACTATGCAATACATATGTTTTTAATTACACAACTTTTTGTTAGTAGATATGTGTATATCACATATTATTTTTTTAAAGCTTGCAATACACTGTGTTTTAACCTAGTTAAGTTATAAATTAAAGTTTTGTATGGGCTGCTGCCTGCTGGTCAAAATACGAGGCAAATTCAACATGAAGGATTGAAGGAATATGATCAATTCCATTTGGATAATGCTCGAGCCCAACATAAATTCAGCCCATAATCGAATCCCATTTGCAAATTGCAATTTAGCATTAAGAAAAAATAAAACAAAATACAAATACACGAAGTCTCGGACGATCGCCAGCTGAAAAACAGTCAAACCTTTCTTTTAAGCTGCACTTCAATTTATGCAAGAAGCAATCACATATATACCCAACCTAAAATTAAATTACATATATCCCCTTATCTAGGGCTGTAAACGAACCGAACGTTCAGCGAACAATTCGTGAGCCATTCGGCGGGAAGTTCGTTTGTGTTCGTTCGTTTAATAAATGAACGAACATTAACAGAGGTCGTGTTCATTCATTTGTGTTCATGAACGTTCGGTAACATGTTCGTTTACGTTCGATTAAGTCCATTTATTATATTTATTCACTAAATGTGTTTTATATTTTTAATTTTTAATTTTTAGTTTAATACCATAATATTTAAGTTATTTTTAGTTTAATAATAAAATAATTTTAATTTATATATTTATAAATGATTATCTATAATGCTTGATATTAATAATGTTGATTTTTATTGTTTAAATAATATGTGTTCGTTAGCGTTTGTGAACCGTTTGTGACCAAGCTAAATTCCTTAATGAACGAACACGAACAAGAATTTTCGTTCGGTTAGCGTTCGTGAACCGTTCATGAACAAGTTAAAAGTTAAACGAACGAACACAAACAAAGGCTTGTTCGTGTTCGTTCGGTTCGTTTACAGCACTACCCTTATTTAACCCTTTAAATTACATATATCCCTTACCTAAAGTTTTAAATCAAATATAACCTATCTAACGAAGAAAAATTATAAAAAAGGAAATATATGTAATTTAACTTTTGACCTAGTATATATGTAACTAGGTTATTAACCCGTGTAATACACGGATTTAATATAAAATATTAAATAATTAGTAATGAAAATTTAGCAATTATAAAATGATTTTTTGACATATTAATATATATCTTAAGTAATAAAAAAATATAAAAACTTTAATCACTATACAAATAATATATGACCTTATGATGTGTAACAATTTATATTTTTGAAACAATTTACGTTAAAACCTTTGGCTTATATTATATTAAAAACTAACTTTTATAAATCAATAATATAAATATAATTTTTGTAATTATTAAAGTTAAACGACTGAATTTAAAAATAGTGTTAAACATAACGGACCAAAAGTGTAACTTTTCTATCATTCTTATTACTTATGTTTTAAATAAATTAAAAAACGTTAGTTGTTTATAAAAATCTCATTGTTTAAAAACTCATTGTATAGTATATTTTATTTTTAAAAAAATCATATTATAAGATAACTTGTTTTTACATAAATTTTGTTTTTTTAAAAATAAAATATTTCTTACTTTATAAAAAAAAAATTAAGCTTGTTTTATTATAAAAAGATAATTAATATATTAGTTATTAGTATTATAATTATTTAATAAGAAAAATAATTTATTTAATAAGAGAGAGAATGGTTATTTAATATAAGAGAAAAATAAGTGAGATGATAGGTAATTGACATGTAACAATAATATTATAAGAAGGTGACTAGTGTCCTTATTATTTTATTAGTGTGACAAATTGACGAGTGACAAAATTTTACTCTTTTATTAAAGAGTAAAGATTAGAGTTGTAAATAAGGGGATATATGTAAGTATTTCTTTATATAAATAGAAATAAATTTAAGGAAACATTTTACAAGTATAACATATACTATACAGTAGTGTTGACGAAGAGCATAGACTAAACTAATATTAAGGAACTCTAACCAACATAATCATTCCAAGTGTTTTTCTATTGTTTTAGAGTAAAATTTGCTAAACAAATCTTTCTTACAAAGGTTATTCAGTTTTCCAAGTGTTTTTCTATTGTTTTAGAGTAAAATTTGCTTTGAACAGTAGGGGAAAAAATGGTTTTTTTACTATTACTATTACTGTTACTATTACTATGTGTGTAAATTATGAATAAAGAAACCAAGATGCATTCTAAATTTGCTGATGTAGAGTTGTGTGTGGACACCCAATTACAAGTCCGAAAGAAACCATTCTTTAAGGGGCTGTAAAAACAATTGAATTTAAATGAGATAAATTAAAATAAAAAAAAATGTTGTGTCTGGGGGGAATGGGGATCAACTAAGTTCGCACAGTAAAGAATCACTGGGCTACATATTATTTGTTTGGATAACGAGATCCAAAAACTGTTTAGAGTAAATTTGTATACCTGGTAAATGTAATCCGTATTTTAGCAACAGTGATCATTCATAATCATGTTGATATCCGAGTCTTACACATTAATTGTTGTTTTAAACGCCTCAACAACGTTCTGTTTGCTCCTATTTATAGATAAATTACTTAGTTTGTACTTTTTATCTGCTTATCAATAAAACAAATCAACTCAGATGAATTTTTTTAACTATTTTTTATAAGGATAACTTTGTATAAATGTAACAAACTTTTCATTTTGTTCCAATCAATTCACTCAAACTTTTTTTATCCTAATTAAGTCATTCAAGCTATTTTTATGTTTGAATTCTATGTTTTTAACTTGAATAGTATGTTATACATGTTGATATAAGTTTGAATGAATTTTTTTTTTTAAATGTCTGATTTGAATCAATAATTATTAATTTTAACTAATATTTGACAAAGAACAAAAAATTAATAATTAATAATTACTTATTCAAGTCAGACATTTTTTTTTTAAAAAATTATTCAGTCAAACGTACATCAACATGTATTACCTACAATTCAAGTTAAAAACATAGAATTCAAACACAAAAATGACTTAAATGACTTAATTGGGACAAAAAAGTTTGAGTGACTTGATTGAAACACAATGAAAAGTTGGTTAATCAAATGATCGTGCATAAAATGCCTTTTTCAACACCTTGCCGTTTAATCAAATGATCGATGGACCTTGTATCGGACATGTGTAATAATAAATGTTTGACCTAATAGAATTTAATTACCTATACATATTACATGCTTGTGTGCGCGCGCATATGTTTCATCTTTTTCATTCTTCAATATCGTTTGATTTTATCCGAAGAGTCGCTATGAGTTCAACCCCAAATATACCAATGAGATACCAAGTAACCCCAGCTAGAATAACCTGCAACCACGAGCTGTTGACAACGTCCAGTAACATAGAACCGCCCACATGTGTTTCAATACCACCAGCACCAGCATTCCCGAGTTGCAATCGAACTATAACGGCTGCAAAAATAGCCATCACAACAGGAACACCCTGTTCAAAAGGATTACTATTTTGAATCTTGTTTGGCACCACAAATTTATCATCATGTGAATCCCCTTCCGGTTTGTTAAAAGTGGTACCAGGTGATGTTTTATAGTTGGTTTTGCTGTTTGGTGATTCTGGGAGGATAAATGGTGATGGAGTCCAGTACTCAGATGAAGTGGTTGGTTTTGGTTTACTAGTTGTTTGTGTTTGTTGTCGGGCGGCTACAGCTTCTTTAAGTTTATTGATGTTTGGTGAGTTTGATTGTGTGGAATTTTCGGCTATTTGTAATAGTTTTTTGCTTGTTTGATCTGCAGGCATTCCTGGAACTGGTGGTTGCCAATATAACCAATTTGTAATCGATCTGATTGCTTGAATGGCTGACATCCGTGTTTCCCAATTGAGGTTCTGGTCCTGGTTATGATCCACATGTTATTAAACCTAAATTAGTTAACTGACTAACAAGACAAATACACCCCAAGATTTATTTTAGAGTCTAAAATATATTTCAAAGTTGCGTTCACTATTATAAGTTATAGGAGCACCTTGGAACGTTTGGAAGATCCTTTTTCCATGGCTGCTAGAAAACTATCTTGGAATCTATCCACGTCAACAAAGATATTTGAAACACGAGTACCAACAGTGTTGCCTGCACCGATTCTGACATTACCACGCGGTTGTTTTGACATGAGGAACTCTAATGCTGCTAGCTTAGACCTCTCTACCATCCTAAGACAGAAAAAAAAAAAAAACATCAAGACATTAAGAAAGAAAGAAAGAAAATAGGAAATGCATAAATGTAACTTATGTGTAAGAGTGGTCAGATTCATAAGCTTACGAGATGCAATTAACAGGGCATGCTTCTATGGCCTCATGAATCTTGCTTTCGGAATCGGCCCATTGAGCAATGACCCGAGCTCTGCCATAAACAGATTCTATTGCAAAAGTCTTCTCGGCCATTAAGGCACATTTTAAGCAGCCAACGCATTTAACTTCATCAACAAACACAGCTCTCTGCTCAGTCTCAGATCCATACCATACTGAGTATAGAGGTTTCCCGGTATATCCTTTGAAATCTGCAACCTTCGCTTGCTCCTGCATATGAAATCAATCTTAATCAGAAAGAAAAGAAATTATAAATACGAAATCAGTATTTGGTAGAACAAAATTATTGAATTCACTATTGGTTTGAAGTGGTAGGATAATACACGTTGCAATCTATGTTATCTCCATCTGTTTCATTCAAATACAAGTATACAACAACACATTCTACAAACAAAAGCTATAATTGAAGAATTTTGTTCAAAACATTGAAATTAATCTTGAAACGAATAATAGACTTAATTAGTTAACAGGTTAACATGAATAATGAAGCCAATGTTTCAGAAACATTCACAAATCTTAATACGAGCAACTTCAGACCACATAGAATTAATTAACTGCATGGCGGGACCGAGGGGCCGCCCCTCTTTTTTTCGTCAATAGCGTAAATTTTCGGGGCGAAAGGTTATTTTTAGTTAAAAACATGTGTTTCGCCCCTCCTCGTTTCAAAATTTTAACATGTATTTAGAGTCACATAAATTTCCGCCCCCTTTCGTAACAGTGAATCTCCGCCACTAATTAACTGTCTACAGTTTCCTGGAACACATAATCCGACTTAAGCACTCTACGATTTAACATCAATAACGGAGCACATGCTCGAGAAATATTCACAAATCTTAATACGATCAAATTTAACACACACAAATTAAAATCAGCATATTAAACTTTCAATATCAAAACTGAACAACAGATTAGCAATTGAACCACACCTTATCATACGAGAATCGTGAAAGAGGATCAGACAGAACAGCATACGCTTCATTTAGAACAATCGCCATGTCGTGTCCAGCGACTCCGGCTATATCCGGATGACACTTCTTTTGCAGTGACCGGTACGCCTGTTTAATCGCCGAATGATCGGAGGAACTGTCTACGCCTAGAAGATCATAGAGATCGAAATCGGTGATGGAATAAGATGAAGATCCAGAAGCTTTACATAGCAGAGGAGACTGATCGGAACATATGTTTACCGATGGTGTTGCGATGAAGGTTCTGGAATTGAAAGGTGTTAATGGTGCGATTGATGATAATGATGGCATTGGGGTGATTGATGAAAGAATTATGGAATGCATGGCGTGAAGTCTGATCGAAAACGGAGCGCAGACGGGAAAAGATATTTTGTAGACGGGGGAGTTCAAACTTCAAAGAGATATTTGTCTCTCTTTTTTTTTTTTTTGGACTTTTTGTTTTTCTTTCTTTTTCCTCTGCCACTTACCCTTGTTTATCCCCATCACAATCAATTTCACTACAAATATCAGAGAATATTAATGTTTTAGAGTACATGTTTATAATTATAGAAAAAATATACGTTTTCAAGGATTAGTGTCCTGCTGTCCTGAACCTATGATTGCACAAGTCGTTAAACAATGTCATTCAAGTAGAACTCAGCCTAGACGGGAAAATCTTGAGGAGTTCTCTTTTAAGTACTCAGGATTATTTGGGGAATTCTACAACTATTACTGAATCTGGCTTCCACCAAATTATAAGTAGTTTGAGTAAAGATTCAACTTAAATTGAATAAACTTAAGCTAGAGAGCTCATATATAATAGATAAAAATGCCGTGAAAACTGAATGATGTAACAAATGGCATATGCACCCATACTATCGGACCCAAGTTTCACCATAAACTGCCTCGATTTCCAATTTTAGCACTTTGAGTTATTTTCCTTTAATTGTAAAAGTGTGTGAATATTTGAGTTTTATCAATTCATTTATTTAGTCAATTAAATCTTAGATCTTATCTTAAATATTAATAAATAAAAATAATTAAAAATATTTTTTTATTATTATAGATCATCTACTTTTTTATTTTGTTGCGTCGCTTATTTAATTATAAATACTTGTTATTTACTTATAGATTAGAGATTATAAATATAAAATACTAATAAATTTAATATTAACCGGATTAACTTAATATAAAATTAATTATAAAGTTTCTAAATTAACTTATTATTTATTAAAAAGTTATATTTAAGTTTCTAAATACCATCAAGTTTAAATTATATTTGTTAAAATATTAATAAAAATAGAAGAATAACAACAGAAACTGTTTTTTATGAGTGACTTCTTTAAATTTTCAATATGATTAGACGATTTTAATGGTAAAAATAGATATGTAAAACATAAAAAAAATGGTGACCATTAAAAAAATACAAGTTTTTATTTTTTAATTGTTTATATGTATAGATATAAATTGTAGTTTAAGTTAAATTAATTGTGTTTAAATGATATTTAAAGGACTAACTATATGTTAATTGAATTAACATTTATCAACTACATAAAAAAGTTAATATCCAATTGAATAAAAATGTTTAAAAACCAATTTAGTAGGATTTGTAACTATTACATCAAAATTCATTAATTTTATAAAATGTATAATATGTAGGTTTATTCAACCAATCCACGGCTTTTATGGCCGGGTTGGACTAAGGTCATTTATGCTTCTGAAAAAATACCGTAATAGACAATTGCTTCAGAAAAAATACAGTAATAGACAATCTAACATTTGACTTTAATATTAACCTTTAGCCAATAAGTTTACTGGCGTCTATACTCATCAGTTAAATTAATGTCTCTTTAAGTTGAGTGTTAAATTGTCTATTCTAGTAATTTTCCCAATTTTGGTGATAAATGACATAATTTTATTGATTATAAATCACGTTCCTGTGTGTTCTTCATCACATACGCAATCAGTTGCGTGTAGATTTTAGTTGTTTGGTTTTGCATTTTATATTGAATTTTGTAATTTTGCACAATCAGTTATAGGTGATGGTTGTCATATGGGATATTTTGGATTGTGTTAAACATATCTCATTCCTTTCAATTCACTAATATTATGCCCATTAACACAAACACAAAAAATAATATATACATATAGCAATTTAATATTCTCAAGAGATTAGTACGATTAAAACTTAATGTAGTAATTCGATGTTTTCAAAAGGTTAGTAGTTTAGTACGATTAAAATTTAAGGAGTTACGTTTAGTTCACCTTTTAATTTATTTTTATCTTTTCTTTTTTGATAAAAACTTTATAGGCTATTGGAGATGCTCGTGACTATGAGTCTATGATCATGTCTTTCCAACGACTCTTCATCCAAACGCATGTACAACCTTATGATAAGATCTTTCAAAACCACTACAACCTACCTTCATCATTATAATTTATAAATGTTTTCATATTAGGGTTTATAGAGGTATCCTCTTAAATACACCCAATCATATGTTGTGTGGAAAGATACATTGCCTAAGAGTCGTAGGTTAAAGGGGAATGTAATAAAAGTAGTGGATACTTAGTAGTGTGGTAGCTTAATTCCAATAATTCTTTATCTTTGCAAGAAATATATAGCCAACGTATTTTGTTCTGAGAAGATATGAATGAAATTAATTAAATGGTTTATGTTATATTTAATTTTCTTCTGGCCTTCTTTAATCTTCATTCTAAATCATCCGATCCAAATGGTGCATATTAGAGGTGAGAAAAATAAATTGGTTCCAGACCCAACCACCTAAATCAAAACCAGAACTGGTCTTACCCAAACCAACAAGTTCAGGCATTCTCATAGAAAACAAACATATACAAAGTATAGTCTTATTACGTTGACCATCCGTATAAGTTGCTCTAAAAAACTGACTTAACATATCAAAGGTAAACTTGCATGTGACTAGCTTTATACTGGATAAATTAAAACTAAAGATATAATAATTACAAAATTAATTAAAAACAAAGTGAAAGAAAAAAGAAAAAAGAAAAAAAAGAATTAACTTCATTTCTTAAAAATATTATTTGCGTAGCCAGCCCAAGAATAAATTGGTACAAAAGTTGACCACGTATCTTTGTTGCTTTTTCCATAATCTTGGCTCAGTATGAACGAGGAACATCAAAATGAGCCTCCAACATTGACTACCATGCAACTAAAACAACAAATTACTTTGCCAGATCCCTACAAATATTCTCCTATGTTACCACACAAATAGTCTAATTAATAATATAAATGAAATTGTACAAATAAAAACCAAATAAAAAAAAACATATTTAAAAGGAAGTATACCATCTAATTGTCAAACATCATCATCAAAAATATATATGTAAAGAAATTTGCACTCAGGTTGTAACAATGGACAAAAAAAAATATATGATTTGGTTCCGTCCAGTTCCATTCAACTCAACCTATGACAATTAAGTTTACCTAAATCCCAAATGCGTGCAATTTTTTCCAACTTTAAATTTGCAAAAAAAACAATGCCAACATAACACTTTGGCTTTTAATAAAGGAAAATCAAAAGATGCTAAGATACTCAAGAATCACTTAGACTCGCCTGGATGGTGGATGTTTATTTTGAGCTGGAAATCAGTTGTTGGTACAGGAGTAGAAGAATCACGCAAGGCCCCTTTGTTTAAACACCTCAAACATTGCAGATCCAATCTTTGCTGGTGATTCCACTACTGTCACACCAGCTTCCTTTAGGGTCTTGATTTTATCTTGTGCTGTACCCTTTCCGCCTGATACTATTGCTGCAAGTTCAAAGAGAGATTACTTGAGCTACAAGCAACAAAGATGATAGAAACATGAAGAACGAGCTTTAATCATAAATATACAGTTTGAAAAACCGAGGAATATTATTGAGAGAAAGTGAAGGTGTAATTTAGTTTAGTTACCAAACTACCCATCATCTAAGACACAATCAGTTTAACATGGAAAGTGTATTATTGTAATACTGACGATAAAGATATACGGTACCTCCAGCATGACCCATACGTCGACCCGGTGGGGCAGTTAGTCCAGCAATAAAGCCAACAATTGGCTTTTCTGTACCGCTTTCCTGTTTTCATATAAAAAATCGGAATATTAAGAAAGTAATACCACAAATTTCTGCAATTAAACAATAACATAAGCAGAACAATCCATCACCAATTCACCATTATGCAATCATTTTAACGTGTTGATGCTACACAACCTTTCACTAGCAAAAATCCGCACAATCAAATAAAAGATATTCCTAGCATTTGAAATGGTATTATTTCCTCAATATCACAAAGAAGTTGACATTTATTATAAAGATCCCAATAAGCTTTAATCTTTATTATCACAGTTAACACAAGATATCGTCACTATAAGATCACTAGATCAGTTCACTTGACTCTATCCAGGTATAGCATATCTGACCTTTATGAGGGCAGCAGCATCTTCTTCAGCAGTGCCACCTATCTCACCAATCAGAACAATACCTGAATAGGAAATTGCAATTAAATTTATTATTTAAACATGAAAAATTAATGACTACAGAACAATGGTACTTAAAACCGACTGCTTGAGACAAACTACATCAGAAATTCCTTAGGTCACAGAAGAAATATAAAATATTGTTGCTTCACGCTCTTGAAAACAGAGTACAATACCATAAAATAACGATCATATATAATTACATTTTAAGCTCAAGCAATTATGTTACCTTCTGTCTGAGGATCATCAATGAATTTTTTCATGCAGTCAACAAAGTTGGTCCCGTTAAAAGGATCCCCACCAATGCCTACACAAGTGGATTGGCCTAAGCCAACAACAGTGGTTTGGTAAACCTGTAACAAAAAGAGACATGCCACTCAGAAAATTTCATAGGATGTTTTGTTGATTTAAAATAACAATTGAGGTGTGTTTTAAGAGCATAAACTTAAAGTCATCTCATGTAGTCATGTGTCATAATCACCTCCTCAACTCCCCAAAACATTAATCGGGCTTAATAAGTGTCATGCAAATGTAATCATTAGTTGAGACTGGCAATTAAAAACCTATGCACCTCTATCATTTTTTTTTTTTGGAACAACACCACCTAGAATAATATTTTCCACAAGGTTATTGTTAACATCAATTTTATTTTTTATTTAAAATGCTTATTGTACTTTCTAATATAGTTGTTATATGTTAATATGTTGTGTCCCAAACTATATCTTATCAAATTTAAACTGGAAGCAGATTATTTAACATTATAACTAAGGTAGAAAAAGTATTCTAGAATGAAGGCGGTACAATGTAAAATTTGTGATAACGTGAACTAGAAGTTAAACCTCTAATAAGTAGAAAGTTATATACATAGTACATTAGTACCCAAGCTTCAACTGCCTGTAAAATCTCCAAAATTGGCTTACAAAATACTAAATTCAAAGGTTTGCTTGCAAGAAGTTCCTTCTGACAATCCAAGATGTATAAAAAGTTAAAAACTATCCATTTAATAGCTATAACCCTTAATGGTTAGTTCTTACTTCATTTACGGTTGCCAATCACTACAAAAGCCTTCACAAACCGATATCAATTATATACAAACACAAACTTTGACTCTTGCTGCATACATAAGAACTTTACACGAATAAGTAGAAAAAACTGCTCAAAGAGGACGAGCAAACTGCCCAAAAAATTTTAATGGAGTAATGACAGCTCAAAAGTATCTCACCGCTTCATATGTTAGTGTGCCAGACCGGGATACAATACCAATGCGTCCTGGTTTGTGAATGTAACCAGGCATAATTCCAATCTTGCATTCTCCAGGCTTGATAATACCCGGGCAGTTGGGGCCAATTAATCGGGTTTTTGACTGTTGAAGAAGAGCAGCCTTTACTTTAACCTGAATGCATATAGTGATACAGAGAAAAAACAATTAATATTATTCTAACAGTGAAAAAAACAAGTACTAACATACATCAGATATTAGTCTGCCTATAGAATGTACAAAATTTGAATACACACCCTATCAAACAGTAATGAAAAGATAGAGAAATGTATGTTACCATGTCATGTTGTGGTATTCCTTCTGTAATGCAAACGATTAAATCCAGTTCAGCCTCCAATGCCTCCATGATTGCCGCAGCAGCAAATGGTGGAGGTACATAAATTACAGATGCATTAGCCTTGGTTTCAGCTTTTGCATCTGCAACCGTATTGAAAACAGGGAGCCCTAAATGCTCTGTCCCACCCTTCTTCGGGGTAACTCCCCCAACCTATAGCAGAACACAATTTGAAAGAAACCCTATATTCAATAAATTCCCACCGTAACAAGCAACAACGACAATCTATAAAAGAACAAAACTCGCGTAGTCTCTGAAATCAACAATGCAAATTCAAACAATCAATTAACAGATCACCAAGCAATATAAACCCTAGATCCGATCATAAGCACGGAACGAAATCATGTCGCTGTGAAAAGCGTTAACGTATGCCAAATCAAATCAAACATACTATGTACACAATCATCGACAAAAAGTTGCATATAGTTTTACCATCTTAGTTCCGTATTCAATGGCTTGTTCGGTGTGGAAGGTGCCATTCTTTCCTGTAATTCCTTGACAGATGACGCGTGTGTTCTTGTCAACGAAAACGGCCGGTGGCGGAGGAGCGGTGGCGAATGAACGCGACTGAGAGATCGAATTCGAAGAGGGAGAGGTGCGAGATGTGAGTTTTGATGAGAGATTAGCGATGAATCTGGTTGCTTGTCGAGACATCTTGGCTGCTGCACCTTCAAATCTGACCTTAACCCTGCGGAGAGAGACGAGAATTATTAAAGTCGGGTCGGTATTTGTTGATGGTACTGTGAAATTGAATTACTACTATTTCTAATGGAAATGGGCCAGATTAACGATTTTTAATGGGATATTCCGGTATTCATACTTTAACGCGTATATTCATATTAATATTATTTTAAATTGCTTTATTAATGATAAGTATTTATAATTTACGTTATGTGTCACTCCTGTATTCCAATTGATTGGAGAATCTTATTTGGGTTGGGTTAACAAATTAGAATATAGCTTGCTAAACAAGTCTAAATATGTTGAAACATGACTCGATTAACAAAAGTACTAAGTATTAATAAAATATTTTAAACTAAATTTGTAGGATAGACTTGACAATAAGTAGGTTGCACATACATAACCTAGTACATTATTAAACATAACATGTTTAGTAAAACGAGAAAACATGACATTACCATACTTGTTTAACATGATTTATGTAGAACAAAATAAAGTAAAAAAAATACAATTCGTGATATGTACAATCATGGTTATAGAAATCGCTAGGTGTTAGTCGCTAAAGATTAATCGACGCTAGGCGAATTGGAATTTTTATATGTAATTTTACAAATATTATATACACACATCAATAATTTAATATAACACTTCAAATATTTTATAAAATAAACTTAAATATACCAAGCCAAGTACTTTAAAATTCAAACTTAAACACCGAGTTCATAGTTTAGAGATATATTTCGATGTTAAGTGGCTGCATTCGATGTTTCAGAAACATATTAAGCATTTTGGGTTAAAAATGTCTAAATAATCCTGAAATTGATACCTTTTTACCGGAAAAAAAGTCAAAAAGGTTAAAAATAAAAATAAAAATCCGACTAGGCCCCACCTAGTCACCGCCTAGCCAATTTTTACAACAGTGTGTACAATAACACACAACATATTAAAAATAAAAACTCATCAAAAATTTAACCTAAACCTTTTTAATTATTTTAAAAACTTTAAAATATAAACAACATTTAATCGTATCCTAAACAAGTTAAATGGGGATTAAGGCATGTTTAGACAATGATAAACAACATTTAATCGCATTCTAAACAAGCCAAAGGAGGATTAAGACATGTTTAACACATTTTTGTATTAGAGGTGTCGAATTGGCCGAATGGACGGGTTATGGGTTCAAAGTTGTGATTATCATAACAAAATCTACTATTATAGTTAATCACATGGTCTGGAAACAGTAGGTTCACACGATTGAGACTTTCGCCGTTCAAAAAAAAAGTTAATCACATGAAATGTGATTAACCTATTTTAAATTAATTATGACCCAGTTCAACCGGTTTAACCAATGACTAGCAAGGTCCGGTCCGAAAACAACAACAACAACCTTACCCAGTATATTCATACTTTTCAGTATGGTCTGGGAGGAAGGATAGATACAAACCTTACCCTTATCCCAATTGGGATAGAGAGGCTGCTCCGAAAGAGTTCCCGGATCAAAGTTATCGTTTGAAGTTGGTCATCCCAATGATTTTAACGTTATTTTCACAAAATAATAGAAATAACGTTAAAATTAGTGCACTTTTACTTTTGCCCCTTAAGGGCCCAGACATATATACATTATACGCTTGTACCACAAATGGGGTGTAATTTGCAAAAATAAAGAATGGTCAACGCTAAGTTTGCAAAAATACAGTCAGGAAACTAGAAATGAGTCAAATGACAGACTCGCATGTGTTGTAGTTCGATCTGATAAAAAAAAAACAAGCTTCTTGGAGAAAATTGGAGTTCAGGAGCAACGTAGATCTCCAACTGAAATTGGGGAAACTGTAAACCTCTAAAAGATATAAACCCTAGAAAAATGGGAGTTTCCCCTTTTGTTGGAATCGCAATTACTATCGCTCTGATTTCTCTGTTCTTCGCATTATATCCACTCACCTATCGTCTTCCTGCATCACCATCACCGTCATCCCTTGTATGTATAACCTTAAATTTGTAATTTCAGTTTAATTCGTATTTTTTTAACTACTTTGTTAAGTCTGTCTATTTGACCATCGGGATCAATTCAACTACAAGTCGCGTTGATTTGGATTCATAACAATCTCATTTTGTGATTATTGCGCATTTATTTACTACAAATTTCACTACCAGAGATTGTTTACAGCAGAAGAACTGGCTATGTACAATGGGACCGATGATGGCTTGCCAATCTTGTTAGGAATTCTTGGGTACTCGCTTTCACTCTCTTTCTTTCTGCTTGATCAATATTTCTAGCTTTAAATCATAGTAAGGTTTGTGATATTTAAATACTATTAGTAATTACATGCATATCAGTATATGCAGTAATTTCACTTACAGTTATTGTTGTTGTTTGCTTGATGCCTACAATAAATCCACAGGAACAGAACCCTTATCGTTTTATGCATGCTGGTGGATTTGCTGATCGAACATCCATCAGCACTGTTTGAAACTTGTTGGTTTGCCTCAAAATTCGAACTTTATCCCTAATTTACTAAGAAGGGGATACTTTTTTTTTTTTTCTTTTTCTAATCAAACTACTACCAAACAACAATACTTTCTTTTGATACTTTGACCAAAATATGATTAAAATAGTTAATTCAACCATAAAATTAGTCACGAGACTGAATGAATTAAGGAGTATTGTGGCTTATAAGTAACTTTTAAATGCTAGCTAAATGAACTGGCATCATGATAACTTATAACTTGTAATTTAATTTTTTTACTTTATATTTATGGGACATTGCTAATTGGTCTATGGAATGTATGTTTTGATACCAAACATTGGTGATTTAGATTTTAATCTATCCATTTTCTTTCGTGTTTGGAAAGCCAGGTCAGTGTTTGATGTGACAAAAGGAAAATCTCATTATGGGAAGGGAGGTGGCTACAATCACTTTGCCGGAAGGTTTTTCTAAATTCTTTTTTTCTTATTGAATTTAAAAGCTTTTATAGTTCATTAGTGATTTAGATAAAGCTTTTGCAATCTTATATGTTAATTGTTTCATAGAAGTTGTAAAACTTGAACACAATTCATGTCATTAAGTTTATGCAAGCTAAACTAAATGTCTAAATTGACTGAACTCAAGACTTCTAATGGTTACAAAGTCAACTGACTTAAAACGAACTTAACAAAAAAAAATTAGTTTATACTTATCTTTGATTAATGGACTTATTTCAGAATTGAAATTTTAGTTTTTTATGATCTCTGACTTTCAGCTGTTTTGTCTTATGCTAATGTTCAATCCTATCTTTGTTATTCCAGAGATGCTTCAAGGGCATTTATTTCCGGAAACTTCACAGGTACATTTGTTACTTGTCAAACAACACACTTCTTTTGGGATGGTGACATGCATATATTATGGGAAAAAAGATGATTTTTAAATATTTTATGTAACATGTTCCAGAAAAACTATCATAAACTTACATGTATTACCCTTTGGTGTTTATAATTTAATGGACTCAGGAGATGGACTTACCGACTCGTTGGTTGGTTTATCTAGCACAGAGGTAATTAATATTTAGTATACCTAATTTACTAACAATAGTTTTGAGTAATTGTCATAATGAGTAATAATTTAGATGATATTGAAACTTGTAACATTCTATTTTTTATTTTATAGGTGAAGAGTATAGTTGAATGGAGGGTATTCTATATCAAGACATACATGTAAGTTTGTGATCTTTTCTGATTTAACAGTTATATACCAAAAAATTAAGTAAATAATTCTAGGATTCTTAAATAACTTGCATTCTTAAGTTTAAGTTAGCCCCTATATAATGCTTTTATTTTTTCTGCTAATCAACAGGCCTGTCGGCAAGTTGGTTGGTAGATATTATGACATTGAAGGGAACCCCACGAAATATCTTAAAGGAGTAGAAGCAAAGGCAGCAAGAGGGGCACAGTTAATAGAAAAGCAAAAGAAGGAAGAAGCCAAAGTACCTAGCTGCAATTCCAAATGGAGCCAGGATGAAGGCTCTGAGGTATGCACTTAGGGGAGGCTATGGAGGGTAACAAAAACATATTAAATTTATAACCAATTTTTTTAGATTTATTTAACCCAAATAGGCAAATACAATTTAGATAAATATCCAAGAACAATTAATTTACCAACTATTTAACTCATTTACTCCAAAGGTTTGCTCTGCATTACAAAATATATTTGGTCCACAAAATGAACTCATTTCATTAGGCATTGATTTATTGTTATCTCAATCATTGATCTGTGAATATAATTTTTTATATATAAGGGCTTATTTTTAGCACTTGCCCACCTGAAATTTTGGAGATAGACCTGTATGCACTTTCCACTTCATTTAATTTTTTACTTTTGAGGTCAAACATAGTTCATTCAAGATTTGATTTCATGTAGATTTATCACAGAAATAAGTTGACATTTTTGCTTATTGGTATTTGTTATGAACTCCAAATATAGATGATGGTTACAAAATGTATTTGGAATGCAAAATTGATATTGTTATAGGAAATTCAAAGCTTTTTTTTATTTATTTATTCCAAATGCCAGAAGTCCCAAAAGTGGTAAGTCTATGTCTTGGTGTGTGTGGCAGGTGTGGTGTGACTATGGATACCCACGGCTCGTTCAGAGACCACTAGAAATAGCATTGACAGGAAAAATGAGCAAACGTTGTGCGTGTTTTAACGAAACGGATTTGGACCAACCGGGTTTAGAAGTTTATGAAGGATGTGATTTTTTATCCAAAGCATGTCATCTTTAATCTACATGAGGCTAAAATCAACGATGGATTTGATGTCGGTTTATATTTGCAAGTTTTGATTATTTGTATGTTATAATACGGAATCTTTTAGTCTAAACTTACTTAATATGTATTTTGACTATATTGGAAGACCACATTCTACGATATCAATAGTCAAACTCCTATATTTCCATGTGAGTTTAAGGCTTTTCAGCTGCTTTTAGTGGTGGTGATTTGGTGTATGTATAACTGTATAAGCGCATACAAATGTGAAGCAAACACTTGAAAGTTGAAGCGTCAGTGCAAGTGTGGAACCCCTAAATAAAAATGGTTTAAAATTGGGCATTAGGTCGCATTTAACTAAGCATCAAGTGTTATTTATCATTTTTTTAATATGATTCTTGTATTTTTTGTTTAGTCAAATCTAAAAAAATCAGTGGATTTTGATCGGAAAAAGCAAATTTAGAGACTTAAATGAAACATTAAACTAAAGTTGGGGTGTTATTTACAATTTTTATACTAAGTTATATTATATAATGGATTAAAGAAAAAAATGATAAACAGTTAACATCTTTTTAACTTAAAATATAATTAAATTTTGTACAAGTTAATGCTATAATTAATAAAATAATAATATAAATTTTTAACATTTTGTTTTTTAAAAGTTTGTTCGTTTTTTATAAAAATATAACTTAGTATACGTTGAATAAAAAATATTAAACATTATAAATTATAAAATAATATTTTAAGATAAAATATGATTGAAATGATGTAAATTAAATAATGTAGGTAATAATATCTTTTTTCACTTTGATTAATTAAAATGTTTGTTTTCTTAAACATTTTTATCAAACTATTTTAAAAAATGTTATACAATAATATTATTTTTTTTTTACTTTTTTTGTTGAAGGTTTCCTTTTTAAACATATGTTTCAAAAATAATTTTTGAAAAATGTCATTTTTAATAAATATCTCTTTTTTTAAAAAAAAATCGATTTAATTTTTCTAAATTTTATTCTAAATAAAAACTAGTTTTTACACAATTTTAATTTTAAGAAGACCAGTTAAAAAGTTTATTTAAGTTTTATGTTTTATGATAATTTATGTATTAGAAAGTGTATTTACAACATATTAAGAAATTTTTTCTAATTGAAAAAATATAAATAATATTAATATTTGATGGTATTATTCAATATAAAAAATGTATTTAATAAGATAGTGACAAAATATTACCATTAGAATGCCCCTACAAAAATAACACATTGCAATTTTAAACAAGTCCGACCCATGAATCAATATCGCAAGCGGATCGATAAATTATGTAACGAAACCAACTGTTGCTAAACACAGCCAATGGTGAGTGCTGCATTGTTATGCAAAAATGGGAATCTAATCACCTTGCTCGAAAACTGCAAATCATTCTGCTATTTCAAACAAATGCATTCCATCATGATTACATTTGGGGTTCCTCTGATCCAAGAAGATGTGTTCGTATCAAGATTCCTCTCTTTTGCAGCCACTTCCTCCAATAACATGGACTATGCTTACGCCATTTTTCTTCAGCTTCCTAACCCAACTATATTCAATTGGAACACCATCATTAGGGGTTACTCCAAAAGCAGAAATCCCAACAAATCGATATCTGTTTTCATTGATATGCTGCAGGTGGGTGTAGCCCCAGATCATCTAACTTATCCGTTTCTAACGAAGGCAGCGTCACATTTGCAGGAAGTTCGGCTTGGGCTATCGGTTCACGGGCGTGTTGTAAAAGATGGGTTTGTGGCTGATCGGTTTGTTAAGAATTCTTTAATTCATTTTGCAGGTTCTTTTAAGGACGCGATGTATGCACGCAAGTTGTTTGATGAAATGTCTAAGAACTTGGTTTCATGGAACTCGATGTTAGATTGTTATGTTAAGTGCAAGGAAGTATTGCTGGCACGTGAAGTGTTTGACTTAATGCCAGAGCGTGATGTTGTCTCGTGGAGCTCCATGATTGACGGGTATGTCAAGGGTGGTGACTATTACGAGGCACTGGCTATTTTCAAAAGGATGCTTGGATCAGGTGCCAACGCAAATGAGGTGACCATGGTGAGTGTGTTGAGTGCTTGTGCTCATTTAGGTGCACTTGAGCAAGGGATCAAGATGCATCAATACATTATTGACAAAAGAATAACTTTGACTTTGGTGTTAAGAACTTCACTTGTGGATATGTATGCCAAATGTGGAGCAGTAGATAAGGCTTTAACCGTGTTTCGTGGAGCCTCCATGAGGCAGACTGATGTTTTGATATGGAATGCAATGATTGGTGGGCTTGCTACACATGGGTTTGTTCATGAAGCACTTAGTATGTTTACAGAAATGCAGAATACTGGTATTTCCCCTGATGAGATCACATACTTATGCATTCTAAGTGCTTGTGCTCATGGCGGTTTAGTACATAAAGCTTGGTACTATTTCAAGTGTCTTTCTCAAAACGGTATGAACCCAAAAACCGAACATTATGCTTGCATGATGGATGCATTAGCTCGAGCAGGAAAACTAATAGAATCATATACATTTCTTGCTCAAATGCCTGTGGAACCAACAGCTTCCATGTTAGGAGCACTTTTCAACGGCTGCATAAACCATAGGAATCTTGATCTTGCTGAATTAGTTGGAAAAAGACTTCTTGAACTAGAACCTGACCATGATGGGAGATATGTTGGTTTATCAAATGTTTATGCAGTGATTAAGAGGTGGGATAAAGCTAGAACAATGAGAGAAGCAATGGATAAGAGAGGTGTGAAGAAATCACCAGGATGGAGCTTTGTGGAGATTCTTGGATCGACTCACAGGTTCATAGCTCATGATAAAACTCATCCTCAGTTTGAACAAATATATGGCATAATGAATCTTATAGTTAAACAATTGACTGATGCTGATTTTGAAATGTCACAATATGATTGCATCTTTGGTATTGTAGATATGTAATCAAATAGTTTTTACCTTAGAAAATTTACATTTAAGCACAGTTGCACATTGTTTTGATTAGATAGGAAAACACTAAGCTTATATATTAGCATTGAACTATACACTGCAAGTTACATTACACTCCTAAATGCACTTAGAAACTAACATCTCAACATCTGCTAGATCGATATCCCACATAGATCAAACATAGTAATACCTAGAAACAAGTTTTTTACATACGCGAAATCAACAATGGTACAGAGGCGAGGGTGTCTTGACCCATAACAGGCTGGAAAAGATCTAACTCCCCATAACGCTTAAGAACCTGCATTCTGCAATCCTCAGCAGCCATTAATCCAGTAGAGTAGGCCCCATGTACTGACCCTGGGTAGTTAGCACTTGTCGCTTCCCCTGCAAAAAATAAATTATCCACAGGGATCCTTAGCTTGTCATATAGCTCATGTGGTTTTCCCACTGTATCATAGCTATATGAACCCAGTGAATTTACGTCACTGCCCCAACGAGAAACTAGATACTGAATCTGCATAAAACAAAATGCCAAGAAAGAAAACAATTAAGATCTAGCCATTGATAATCTAGCTTGTTGCAAAATGATTATCTAACACTGATTGTTTGACCGACAACCTGAAGCATAACTTGTTAATTCAAACTTCAAGAATTGCATCATCATGATTTCACGAAAATAATCAATTCAAAAAACTCATATATTACCGGGTCAGAAGCACCAGGAAGAATCTTTTTAAGCTGTAAAAAAGCAAAACTAGCTGCTGCCTCATCCGACATTTTCTCAATGTCTTTCGCCAGCTGCCCTGCAGGCATGTAAACAAGCACCGCGTGACCTGTAGCTTTGTGAAGGTTAAGAAAGTAACTACATCCATACGAGGTTTCAGCAACCACTCCTAAAAATTCTACATTGGGCCAGAACACTCTCTCAAAATGCAAAGCTATCTTGTTTTCAATTCCAATTCCAAGGTCAGCTATGGCTTCTTCCTTCCACTCAGGTAGTCTTGGCTCAAAAGTGATGGTGTTTGACTTTAAGACACCAAGTGGGACCGCCACTATGGCTGCATCCGCAAAGAATGATTTACCATTTTCAACGGTGACCTTCACACCATTCGAGCGCCTGTTTATCTTCTTTACCCTTTAAAACAATAAATGGACCGTGCAAGATAATGAGCCTAAACGCCATACAACGGTTACTGATATATCATACTTTTTCTTACCTGTGACCCAAGTAAATATTGAGGCCTTTGGCAAGCGTGTTGATAACAGGTTGGTAACCCCGGACCATAAGTCCATGCCCGCCTGGAAGCAACACTTCCTGCACATCAGATGACACTAATGAAACGCTAAGACAACACTTTTAACTACCTTAAAACAAGGAAACTGGAAAACATGCCTTGTCCCAGCATTTAAGAGATATGGTATCAGCATCAGCAGCAAACCAGCCTTCCATTCTACACAGGTACCATTGTAACACTTTATTAGCAAGCCCCTCCAACCTGTAAAATTGGAAACTTTACATTTAGTCATGGTTATTATTTTTAAGATTACAAAGATCATCATGGCAGTTTGATAAACCTTAGTTTTGGGTTTCTTTCAAACACAATTGACATCGCATTCCGTATAGACGCGTCTTCACTAAATTCTTCTCTTACTTTACTTGTCTGTACAAAATCTACCAAACTGGTAAAAAGGTACTAGTTGTACTAGACACCAGTTTTTTTTAAAAAATTACCTCTTCTAATATGTTTTCGAATGTTTCCCCGACCCCTGAGACCAGTTCTTGAGGAACTAGATTCCCATCCTTGTCAAATAGTGCATAACTATAAAGAAAAATACATCTGTAATTATGGATCTTGTATAAACCATGTTAACGGTTTTTAACAACCTTAATTGTCTTTTTAGCAATAAAAGTAAGCCGACTTACCTCTCCAAGTCATGGTCATACAACACTGAGTTGTCACCACTTGTACGGTACAAAGGTAATCCAAGTTTTCCAATGAGTGGAGCCAAGGGATTCTTTTTGCTAACACCATGCAACCTGCAACATTAGCATTACTCAAGATCAACTTACAGTGACCATATAATCAGTGACAGGTATATATAAATGAACCACCAATCTCACCATGATGCCCCTAAATCTACAGGAAAACCGAACGAGTAATCTGTACAAACTCGACCACCGATTCTTTCACGAGACTCAAGTAAAAGAACCTGGATGTGTAAACAAGTCAGTAACATATTCCCTTTTCATGTATGTGAATTGTCAAACTTCTTTAAAGTACCTGAAATGAAGCATCGTGGAGAGCACGAGCAGCCGCTATGCCAGCTAAGCCACCGCCGATTACAATTACGGACGGTGAGGACGAATGCCTTGTTTTCATGTTTTATAGAAGGATTCTACATTTGAAGCATCAAGTGTTAGCACATAAACACATTTATATGGTTAAAGAATGAAGCTCTCGTATGTTTGAATTCCTAGGTTGTGTCTTTTAAATCACGTGCGAATAACTTTTTACCAACTAATAATCAGTTATTAATTTCGATTAATTTTCATATATTATTTAACCAACTATGCAAATCTAAAGCAACGTTTAATGACTTTAAATAAGCTATATTTGCGACTTGGGCTTGGGCATTTCTCTTTTGGCCCAGTGTTTTAGGGCCATTTGCCCACTACACCTCGTGTTATGCAACGATAGTTAAACACTTAATCATCTCACTTTTGTTATATAATCAACTTTAATTTGTGGCATTCTAAGCAAATCTCATATCAGTTGTGAATATAAGAGATGTTAAGTTTCTAACGAATAATCTGTCTCAAATATCATTAATGTGTTTTGAGTGCATTAGTTGTGGATAAGTAAAAAACTTCACAGTTCAACATGTTTGAATGGAATATTCTAGAAGTGTTGTCATAAAACCAAAAAGAAATACGGGAACTTATATAAAAGTGGAAAATGCGACTTTGGTTAGAATTTTTGTTGGTGATTTTTGTATTATCAAGGCCATGTTTGTATAAAACAATTTACTTGTGACCAAATAAGAAGTTAGAATAAACATTGATTGATTAAGATGCATAGTCTTCACTCAAGGAGGACTATTCTAACTTCAGTAGCTAACTAGTAGGGGTGTTCAACGTTTCAGTTTACGGTTTAAATGGCTTTGAAATTATTTCAGCTCGAATAAAAACCAAACTGAACCAAATTTAACCAAATTCAATTCAGTTCATTTCTGATTAAAACCGAACAAATCGATTAAACGTAACTGAATGAACTGAACAAATCAGATTCAAAAATATATGAAAACTAATAACCAAATGGAAAACCGAATTCATATTTGCTCAGGAACTGAAACAAAAACCGAATTCAGAACTTGCTTTGGTTTTTCGGTTGCGGATACAATTCATTTTCGGTTTTCTTAACACCTCTACTAACTAGTTAGTGCAAAGAAATTGTATTTTGACTTGTTTTCTTTTGCGTTGGCAATTGCTTTGTAATCATTTAATTGATAATAGCACTGATCAAGAAGATCTTCTTATCACATCCTTTGATGAATGAGGATACTCTGATTGCATCTTTTGATCAGAGGGAATCCTCCAATCACTACTAAAATGCAGTTGTCGAATAAATGCTTAATCACACCCTTTTGAACAATTGCAACAATTAGTTTTGTGGGTATGTTATATGAAGATATTTTTTTTTTATCAATATTGGTACAGAAACATATACATGACCAGATTCCCATATTTGATTTTAAACTTTCTAAGAATTATCCGATTAAATTTTGCGTGTAAAACAACTACATTTTTTAACCATGTATGGAACCAATAATGTAGATTAAAAACATGACATGTTTAATAGGTCAAGCAATTCAAGTAAGGGTAAGGACCCTAAAAAGCCTTTAATTTAAAAAAAAAAAACTATTTATATATAGTTGGGTTTTTTTTATCATGTGTTTTTTTGTTTGTGGAGTTTGAAAGTAATTATAATACAAAAAAAAAACCCAAATAAAAAAAA
>SZYD01002711.1:0-73658 GCA_009363875.1 Mikania micrantha
TTTCTTAATGTTATCTGGGTACTGTGGGTCTCTTGATTTGTTTGTTTTGTTTTGTTTGCTGTTTTTAATGGATTTTACTGTGCGCATAATATGAGTAACTATAACTTGTTGATCTAAGTTCTTTATATTGTAGGAATATCTTTTTATTTTAATGTTGTTTCAGATTCAAATACATGATCAAACTGAGAGCAGGTGTGTTACTTGTTACATTTTAAAGTTGCCATGTTTGTGCATGATTATTTACAAGTATATCACGGAAAACAAACGCAAATTTTACCTTGGGTGATTGAAAGTTTTGGTTAACATTTTCATATTAAACTATTTGTGGTTCACCCAATATTTGATCATATAAATTTCAATTCAAATCGAAGAACAAGTATGAATTCGTCAGTAATTTTCTCTTGAACCAATTTGATCGAATATCTATTTCTAGAGATATGCAGGGTTGTAAAAAAACTGCTTCTTTGGTAGTTTTCAAGTTCTATTTTTCCTAAATTTGTTACTAAATTAATACAACGAATCCTATGTCAAATTTGTAAATTTAATTTTTCTATTGAACCATGCCAGGGCTGCTACCACTTGGACTCCGCTTCATCCAGGGGCACTGTCCACGGATGCCCTTCAAGGAGGCGTTGCTCTCTTGGAACCTCTCATTGAATCATAAAAGCTTAAACAAGCGTGTATTTTACACCCAACTTGTTTAATGAATTTCATATTTAACGTTATTTTGGTGGTGCCGTGGAGATGAACCATGACCCACCCCTTTTGCAAGGCCGACTCTTCTTTGATTTTGGAAAAGCCCTAGCTTGGGGCCTCCAAATTTCAAGGGCCCCCTTTTTCTGGGACTATGTTGTAAACGAACTGAACGTTCAGCGAACAGTCTGTGAACCATTCGGCAGGAAGATCATTGATCTTTGTTCGTTTAATAAATTAACAAACACGAACAAGAAATTCCATTCGTTCATTTGTGTTCGAGAACGTTCGGTTACGTGTTCGTTTTTGTTAGGTTATGTTCATTTATTATATTTATTCAATTAATGTGTTGTGTATATTCTTAATTTTTTTTATTTAATACTATAACATTTAACTTTATATTTATATAATTATTATCTTTATTACTTGATATTAAGAATGTTGGTTTTTATTATTTAAATAATTGTGTGCATTTGTATTCGTGAACAAGTTAAAGGTTAAATAAATGAACACGTTCATTTGGTCCGTTTACAACCCTATATGATACTGGGGTTTTTAAAGATCAAGATGCTTTGCATAAAATGAAGGAATCAAATGAAGAAGTTCAACAAAAATGAATGATAAAGAAGAACATGGATAAGGATTGATGGATAAGTTTTTTTAGGTTTCCTCAAATTTGATGATACACTCGATTTTCACACACATGTTTTATCCATTACCTATAACTTTAAGTTGTTATTGATTGTGTCAAGCCTTAATGTAAAAGGAAGAATTTCGTCAATAATCGTTTTGAAAAGGGCCCCTAATTTCAATTTCGCCTAGGGCCTCCTAAGCAGTCGAGCCCTGCCCTTTTGTTATTTGTAATATCCTGCTCGTTCAAGAGAAAGCAATACATGTTTTCAGATGCTCTTATTATGATTTATATGCACCTTAACCAAATTAATCCTAAATTAATTTCCAGTGCTTCGTTTTCCTATCTTGAAGTAGGGTGCAATGAATTTCGTTTGTTTGAGGGTGGGTGGGTTTTGGGAAAAAAGAAAGAAAAAAAAGGAGGGGGGGGGGGGGGGGGGGTTGTGTTGTTTGACCGTTTGGCCGAGTCAAAATCAAGGGCAGCATGATCGATTTTGTTTTCCTGGCTAAAGCATAATAACCCGTTTTTAGAATGATAGTGTAACTCTGCTGAAAAAAGTGATTTACCATGCAAGCCGCATTACTTGCGTTTAAACCTATATATATAACACACTTTATTTTAATTATATTATAGTTACCATCCTGTCCATGGTAAAGTATAACCCAAATCAACCATCAACTTTGAATTTTGATGACATCTTCTACATTTGCAAGAAATGGGTAACTTCAAAAAACACCATCAACATGACAAAGAAAAGGTAAGCAATGACATGTGGATGATTCATCCAACAAAAAGTTGTCAGGAAAGATTCAACTACCAACTACCAGCAACAATGACAAGTGAATGACTCAGCAACTAAGGTTGTCAGTTTATTTCATCTTTACATGCCCATAACATGTCATCATTCAACATACATCAACCATCAATCTTAACATTTAAAGCATGTTATTGGATTCTTGAATAAATCATCATGTGGCCTACAATTGTCTAATTAGAGGAATTGATTTTATGAACTTGATTTTTGTAAATCATCAAATTAAGTTGTATGTTGTACTTTATCTTCTTGATCTTATACCTAAGTGGTGTACAAATATATTCCATACTTGCCTTCTTTCTGCCACTTCTTCCAAGATCAATGATAGAGAGGAAAGGCAATACCAGAATAATTTTTAGGGGTTGTTTGGTAGCCTTTAAATTATCGTTAAGAGACTATCTTTTAATGAATCGTAGTCTCTTAACGGTTAAGAGGTAACCTTAAATTTGAATGGTTAAGATATTACCTCTTAATGTTATCTCTTAACCATTCAGATTTAATGTTATCTCTTAACCATTAAAAGACTACGAACCATTAAAAGGTGGTCTCTTAATGACAATTAAGAGACTGTCAAACAACCCTTTAGTTAGGTTTGTGAGATGATAGTTAGTCTCCAGTTGGTACAAATATATGTTAGAGGAGTTGTGATAATAAGAGATACAATCACATTTTAATCTATTATTTTCTCTCTAGATTAAATATGATCAAGCAAGATAAAGACCATCTCACATCTCTTGCATGGCAATTTGCCTAGCTTGCTCATGTGGTTTAAAACTGACTTGTTACCATGTCGATTATAAGTTGGTTACGATGTTCTAAATAATGATTAGAGTATCCCAACCATATTTTATTGCTTTGAGGCGATTTATTTCTATTCTTAAAATAATTCGCGCCATTGTTAAATAGAACAATGTGTTTTGCGTCTGAGATGTATCACTTCTTAATTAGATATAACAAAGCATCGTACCTTTCCTGTTGCATCGATTTCAACTAACAGGAAAGCATGCTTGGTACCAAACATAATTTTTGTCTGTGATGTATCACTTCTTAAGATATAACAAAACATGGTACCTTTTATGTTGCATCAATTTCAACTAATAGGAAAAATGCTTGGTACCAAACATAATTATCTAACCCGGTTAGAGAAACAAAGATTTCAACTCATTATCTTAGTTTCTAAGTCCCAACTGAAAATTGGAAGCAAAATGACGCATTGATGACTCAACACAGTCAAAAGTTGTCAACTTGCACCATCTTTATGGGCTTATAAATATTATGATCTAGAACACAATACCCATCAACTTCATCAGTAAGTTTCAATATCTGCAAGGCAGCCAAACCACATCTGTCTAACTTCAAAATATGGATAACAGAATCTCAAACATTGTCATGGATGCTCCATTCACATTGGCAAAAGGATTACTTGTTTCTAAACCATATCAACCTCATTACCCTTTTTCTACTTCAAAAGTCAATGGCATCGAAAGAAAATGTAGTTTTGTGGTGTTGATTAAAAATTATGGTAATGGTTTAACACCGATTCTGTGATGATAAGCCTATTTATATCTATTCTTGTATCTAACAGTTTTTTTATTTATATATGCAATTCTAGTGAACCTAGGACCCAAACTTATTGAAAATGTGAAACACAAGTTGAGTTATGGTGCCAATATCCTTCCACTTGGCCGCGAAGAAAGAATATTCAAGAAAACATTTGGTACCAGGGACGGCAATGAGAAGTTGTTGCATGCAACTCAATGCTACATATACACCACAGCTGGTGCAATTGCAGGCATCCTATTCATTTCCAATGAAAGGATAGGGTTTTGCAGTAATAAGTCCTTGAAAATGCATTCTACTATAGGGGATGTTTTAAAGTTCCAATATAAGGTATGAAGCTTCCATAACTCTTGCATGATTTGAAAATGTTTAGATGTGTAGTGTGTTGACATTTTGTTTGTTTAGGTTTCAATCCCATTAGGAAAGATAAAAGGAGTAGGAGAGAGCATGAACTTGAAGAAGCCATCAAATAAGTATGTGGAGTTGGTGACTGTGGATGATTTCAACTTCTGGTTTTTGGGCTTCCCAAATTATAAGAAGACTTTAAGATACCTTCATGATCAGAAATCTAGCATCAGTTGCTAACGAAATAGATTATGAAGAAATGGCGGTGCTTCATTCTATGTAAATTTCAAATATTCAACATTTTTCTTGCATGACTACTTTATCTAATTGCAAGATACATAAGCTAGTATTTTGTAATTTGTTAATTGAAGTACAAAAAAGAGAGTAGAAGAATTCTTTCTTTCATATGGCTGTGCAACTAAGAACTCGAATTTGATAATCTTATTAGAGACTTTAACCCTGACCCCACAAAGTGGGAATTTACTGTGTATGTTTGTTGTTTGTTATCAGAGACTTTAATAAAATGAAAGTAACACTGAATGAAAACATCTTATCCAATTGAGACAGATTCAATAATGCACAAATAGCAAGTCATCTTCTTCAATGGTTGTGTTTCAAGTGTTTTGACATCAAATTGTACAAGTCAAAGACTTCAAGTTCTATCTAGAATTTTTAAGTGTTATGTGTGTGTGAGTTTCAATGGTTAACTTCTACTTAGTGAAAAATAGTTACCTTCTTCACAATCATTGTATCTTCACTTTCATCTCCTAGCGATCAATACCAATATCAATACTCTCTCTTTCTGCCAAAAATAAAGTACTCATAATGTTTGGTGCCCTGCTTCTAAAAATGAAGAAACAATACTCAGATCAGTAGTGTCCAGTATACCTCTTTTTAGGAAAATACTTGATATGCATATATATGTACATATTTTTATATTTATTTTTCGATCTGGATGCATGCATTTGAAGGTTCTGAATCACTGCATATTATTGTTTTGATAATGATAAGGCCGGAGATCTATGGTGATGTGCCGCTGAGTGTGATGCATATACACATAAGTTTTTGTTATGTAAGAAGTTGATCCTGCATTGCTTCAGCCTGTTATTATTTTGATTATTGCTTGTATACCGTTTTATTCTATGGGAGATAATAAAAACTGTTTTTTTTTTCCTAATATGCAAATGTTATATATAAGGTTTTCTGATTTGATCAATTTTACGAATACGTGTTGAGAACGTCATTCTTATTTACTAAGTCAATCTTTCTTCCTACAAGTAATTATAAAAGCAATTAGAGGTTGCGACAAGAAAATTACATTACATTCTATTCTTTGAATTTTCATATTGATTTTACACGTACTCGTAAATTACAGATGATAACCGACATTTTGAAGTTTCTTTTTTTAATTCTTTTGTTAAGAAAAAGGTTATAGTGAGAGATTTGGGGGAGGGGGGGTGGATATTTGCATGTTGTATTAATATATGCTATCTGATAAATCATACTTTATAGCCAGTGATGATGAATTTGAAAGAAATCTTTAGCATGAAAAGAAAGGTACCCATATATAGTCAAAAGCAATGACCTCAGGATAACAAAGTAGTGCCCCTAAAAAAGATTCAACCACCAACCGCCAGGAATGAGATCGATGTGGATCCAACTAAAAGCTGCCAATTTTTTCCATCTTTACATTCCCACAAAATGTACGTCAATATTCAACACATAAAATCCCATCAAATTCAACAATTGCAACAACATACTCGGTAAAGTCCCCAAAGATAAAAGACAAACTTTACCGCTACCCTAAAATGTGGTTGGAAGGCCGCTTCAGAAGAGACAAACCATACCCCTACTAAGAATTTTGAATGTATGTATGAATTTACACATGAAATCTGATAGAGGATCCAAACCTACATCAATGTTGGTTTTTTATAACCCTGCAATCAGTTTTTAATTTTGCTTTGACTTGTGACTAATTTACATAAAGAACCTATTACCAGTGGCGGAGCCTGAGAATTAGGGAGGGGGGCAGAAATTTATGAGACTCATAATACATGTTAAATATTTTAAATGAAGGGGGTTAAACCCATATTTTTAACTAAAAATAACCTTTTGGCTCGAAAATTAACCCTATCGACCAAAAAAGGGGGGCGGTCGGCCCCCCCGGTCTCCACATAGCTTCGCCCCCGCCTATTACGTAGTAACTAGAGTTACTAATCAGCATTAACCCTCACAGTATCTCAACCCATAATGGGTCAACAAATCTGATTATAATACCATCATATAATTGAAGAACATTTTGCCACTTTCTTTATATAGTGGAGTAGAGGTTGTATTTCCAACTTGTTAGTCTTGTAATCAACAGCCATTATACACTTTCAGTTCTCTATGTTGCAGAATCCATGGGACTAGGAATTAAATAGATGTTTTCAATAAAAAAAATTTCAAGAAATACATGAATTCAGTTGCATTAGTTCTTATTGTGGGCCAATAGTATTTCTACACATCTGTTTTGAAATAAAACATCTTTATTGACCTTAGTAGAATCTTGTCATCTCTTTGTACTCTAATTTTTTTTTTTTGTATAAGATAGAAAGGCTATATGCGTAATCGTTATTCCATGTGCTAGTCTACTCATGGCATGGTAGACATGATATATTCAGGGTACTACAAAAGAAGAATGCATGATACAAAAAGATCATATTTTCAATTCTATAATCATGAAATAGGATTATAGGATAAGAAAGCTGAAAACCACTTTACACGTCCATCCGATTAAGCAATATAAAAGCCATCATTTCACCATCAGTTTTGCTTAATTAGCTTGGTTTTGACATTTGCATGTGACGTGTTGCCACGTCGAGTATAGTATGCTTTTTTACAACTTGTGTGCATACAAGTAGTGGATACCTATGTAAGTAACAGTCAGCATGGCAATAAAAAGCAAATGCATAGATCTATATCAAAAGCAACCATATCAATAAAGGCAAAGTAGCACAGAAAGATTTGAAATACAAACATTCTATCTTAGACTCATAAAGCAAGAGTCAAGATTTTTATGCCCTCACATGCTAACTACCAGAAAGCATGACACATAGATGACTCATCCAACTAAAAGTTGTTAGTTTATGACATCTTAACTTGCTTATAAATATCATGATCCAGAAGCCATTACCCAACAACTTCAGCATCAGAACAAGCACTATTAGATCACAACGATCCGAGATAAAAAATATGGATAACAGGTTCTCAAGCAGTGCGATCATGGGCGCTCCAACTGTATCCAGGGGACTACTTTTATCTAAAGCTTATCAACCCGTTTACACTCTCCCCACTTCTTCCAAAATCAATGTTACAGAAAGAAAAGACAGTCTTGCAGTGTCAACTAAAAATCATGGTAACTTCGTCATTCTAGTAGAGTAATGATAAACAGATTCTGTTTCATTCCATCTTTCTAAAAAAAAATTTTAAATTTGTATTTTGCAGTGAGCTTAGGACCAAAATTTTTAGAGACTGTAAAACACAAGTTGAGTTACTGTGCCAAATTCTTACCACTTGGCCACAAAGGCAGAATCTTCAGTAAGAATCTAAATATGAGGGATTGTGAGAAGATGTTGCATGCTTCAAGATGTTCCATATACACTACAGCTGGCGCGATCACAGGCATCCTCTTCGTCTCTAGCGAAAGGGTTGGATTTTGCAGTGATAAGTCCCTTAAAACGTATTCTGCGTCAGGAGAGGTGTTAAAGTTTCAATATAAGGTAAGTGAGTTTAAAGTATTACATAATAATTCATATTTGCTTATAACTTTAAGGAAGTATCTTAACTTAACTTTTTGTGCAGGTGTCGATTCCGTTGGCGAAGATTAAAGGAGTAGGAGAGAGCATGAACACTAAGAGGCCATCAAACAAGTATGTTGAGTTGGTGACAGTGGATAATTTCAGCTTCTGGTTTTTGGGATTTCAAAATCATAAGAAAACTTTAAGATCCCTCCTTCAGACAATCAATCATCCACGATTGCTTTTGCAATAGATATAAACCAATAGTCATCAATTCCATGTGTATTAACTGGAAGCTGTATATAAATTTTTTGATTGACATTAGTCATTGAAAAATGACTAATTAATTTTCCATGGTTTGTTTGTTTGCATGTTATTTTTAAATTTAAGCTTCAACAATCATTTCTCGTATTATAATATCACTTATGGTTGTATACCGAAAATAGTATAAACATCAACAACACAGTCATCAATATTTTTTTTTTGTACACATGACCTTTTCATGTGACCATACGATGAACTAGATATGACAAGAATTCCTTGCCATGACTAAATATTATTAATTTAGGTGGCTAGCTAGCTAGCAATATAATGGAGCACATCTTGTAGAAATTATCACATAATATGAACCCGATTTTATCACCGGATGAATTGAAAGTCATTGATCACACCTTCAGATCAAACTATTTGTGGTTCACCCAAATGTTTGATCGGATAAAAGTCAATTCGCTATTGAATAACAGGTATGAAACCGTCTATGTTTGAATGAACCAGAGAATTTGGTCGATCATTATTTCTTGGATATATGCGGATTTGGAAACTCTCTCCAGGCACCAAATTTGCCACTAAACTTATAAAACAAATTTAATGTCAAAATTCGTAAAATCGAATTTTTTATTGATATTTCTACATAGCAGCCAAGGGCTCAGCTCCACACCCACCTTGTTTAATGAATTTCATGATTCACATTGATCGAAAAAAATAATCCAATTACAATAAAATATCTATCATATCGTACTAAGTGATGATGTAAGTAAGATGCACCTTTTCTTGGTATCTGAACTTGAAGGTGGATAAACCAAGAGTGTGTGTAAATGTATTGTATTGATAATAGTTGTTATGATTAGGGTTACAATGAGAGGTACATACAAGACACATATTTACATAACAGTATCTCCTACTATTACTATATTGAACATGATCTAATATTCTTTCTCAAGCTAAGCAAGGAGCACATGTAGCTTGTAGTATTAGAACATCTTTCACTACTACAAAACTAGGTATTTGCGACGAAATTTGCGACCGGAAAAAAATGGTCGTAAATTTTCTGATTGGTTTGCTACGAAAAGAAAATTGTCGTAATTTTAGCGACCAGCCTGAGAACTGTCGCAAACTCGTCGCAAAATTTGCGACTAAATATTTTTGGTTGCAAAAAAGTCTCAAAAGTAAAAAAAATAAAATTACAAATAAATCAAAAAAAATTAGTGGTAAAACGGTCACAAAAGTTTCATCGCAAACCCGTCGTAAATTTCACGTCGCGAAACAGTCGTAGAATTCATGAAATTTATGTTATGGTAGCAAAACGGTCGAAAAATTATAGTCGGAAAATGGTCGCAAAATGCTGGTTGTAAAATAGTTGCAAAAAATACCACACATAAAGAGGTCGGAGTGTTCAACTTTTTATATCTCGTCTCCGTTTGTGTCCCCAAACACCGTCGTCCGTCGGCGAGAAATCAGGAAAACGATCGGAAAATGCAGTCCGCCGAGCAACTGGTACTCGATCTCAGCAGTCTCGATCTTCGCGAAAACGCACTTCTTGAACTCTCCAAGGTACGCGTGCTTTGTTCACTTCTATTGCGGTGAATAGATGTTCCTGTTATTCAATCTTTTAGGAATCATATCGATGAATTAGGGAAGATATTATGTGATTTTACATCTTTTCACTCATTTTAACTCAAAATCATCACAAACATTGAAGAATCGCAACTTTGCAGGTTGGTTTTTGCTCCTATTCGATCGTTGCGGCCTATTCGTTGTTCGAAATCGGAGCTTCTGTTTGGCAGATCTACAGCGGTTGCATCGTTTTCCCTGAGTTTTCTTAATCTGGTTCGATTTCGGCCACTATCAGGTTCTTGTTTCTTAAAACTTTCTCCTCGATTCATAGGTTTAGAGATTTGGGAATGAAATTGCTGAACAATGGATTTCATATCTGCTTAGCAAATAGAACGCACCAAAAAGCAACACTGTTGCACCATTTTTAACGAAGTAGGGAGGGAACCAGTTATGTAGTTCTAGGCCTATTGTTAATAGCAGGGAATTCTACCTCAATTTTAGATGGAAGATTACCTAATGCGTGAACATCAAAATAGCAATCATACTAGCAATCATAATTTTTTCACGAAATTTATGAACCGGACAAATTTAGAGAGTTTGGGAGGTGTAGGAGGCATCTCCATTTACATATTACTCAAAGAGAGGTTAGCTAATAATTGCATGAGAATGTTCTATAAAAAAATGGACTTGTTCTTAAGACTAGGAACCAATAATGTATACAGGTTGAAGAGTTGTTTTAAGCTTGAGATTAAAGGACAAAGGAGCTCGAATTGTTGTTGTTAACGGGCAGAAAGAAGGTATAAGATCATTTTGATTTTAAATTGATTGAATAGTCGTGTATAAAAGATTAAGAGTAACTGATATGAAATTAGATATCAAGGGTAACTTTGCAATAAGATTAAAGTGTTTTGTGAACAGGCTAATAAGGGGCTGCTGCAGTCAAGTTCAAAAGTAGGCTGCATAATGGCTGAAAGTTTGATCCAAACGGTCACTAACTGCGAGGGTTAGTAGCTGTATTTTGACTGCAACTTGGGCAGGTCAACAAGGGTCTTAAACAAGCTAAAAGTCACTAAAATTGATAGCCAAATACAAGATTAAAAGCTGTTAAAAAGATGCGATTAGAAGGTGATATTAAGCTATTAAAATAATGTTGTTAGACGTTGTTAAAGCTGTCAAAACAATGCTGTAAGAAGCTGTCAAAAAGCTGTTTAGAAGCTATTAAAACAGTGCTGTAAATGGAGGCTGTTAAGGGTTAACTGCTGTTTAAGGACTGTAAATAGGGGTGTTTTGGTGCTGAATTCAGTGCAGAAACAAGGCTGTATTAAACTGTTAAAATGATGCTAATTTAGTGTAGAAATATGCAGTTAAGAAGCTGATTTAGAACTGTATTCTGTGCAGAAACATGGCTGCAAATCAACCTTAAATGGTCACTGGGTGGCCAAAGAGAGGGTCACGCTCCAGTACATATGACCTGACAATGGTTTTAATCGTTTTAGATGGTAACTGATTAATAAGGTATGTTTGATATTTTTGTTACATATAGTATTCAAATGATGAAATGAATATTTGATCTCCAAGTCGTTAAAAAATCATAAGCATAAGTAGGTTAGGATGCAACAATGGGATAATCACTTTGAAAACGCACATCCAAACACCCGTGAATTTCATAAAAAAAAGTCACTAGTATAGATATTGTTGTCATATATGCAAGGCATGTGAGACCTCGACAGTGAACTACATATTAAACTTCCGATCAACTGGGATTTAGTTTATAATGTGTTTAATACTTGACTATTTTGCTTGGCAACTTGCAATTAACACATTGAGCCATTGAGGGAGTGGAATCAACCATGATTGGTTATCCTAAACTTATGGGTGTACTAGCGTATTTGAGTTTTAATATTTATTTGCTAATCGGAGTATATGTTTTTTGATTGTAGATACAAAAGTTAAACAAAATTATAGAGGAGCTGGTGAAAGACAAAGAAAGTGAAAAGGCCGAGAAAGAGAAGGAAAAGGCCGAGAAAGATGCTATGCTTGAGAGGATGTTTGAATGCCTAGTTAAAACAAATTAGATGTTTGATGCTTTTGGATATTTGATGTTTTTGACCATTTAATGCTTTTGGATATTTAATGTTTATAAAGTAGTATCTATTTAAAAATTTGAAAACTATTTGCAGGTTTTATTATCTTTTTACGTATATGTTTATTTTGTAAAATGGCTGAAAAATGGTCGCAAATTCGTCGCAAACTCTTCGCAAGCGCCTTAGTCGCAAAGTCGTTGCAAATTTCTCGTCGCAAGATAGTCGCAAAAAACCCGTCGCAAAATGATTGTAAAATTCTTGTCGGAAAACAGTCGCAAAAAACTCGTCGCAAATCCATCGCAAAAATTGATCGCAAACCCGTCGCAAAAATCATGTCGCTAATCCGTCGCATTAATTGCGACCAGAATATCCGTTGCTAAAACCGGTCGCAAAATACTTGCCCGTCGCAATTGTGGTCGCAAAAAGGTATTAGCTACGAAGGTTTTTGTGACAGCTATGTTGGTAGCAAAGTAGTTGCAAATGGTTATTTGAGACTACTTTGCGACCGAAAATTTCGTCGCAAATAGCCAGTTTTGTAGTAGTGTTTGAGTTGGTAGTAGTTTTGTGAAGATGTTGGCAATTTGATCATCTGTTGATATAAACCATACATGAAGTTTTCTTTGTGTTACTTTTTCATGGACACCGTGAATTAGCATGCTTTGATCGGCATAGAAGACCGGATTAGATGCAATATATGTTGCACCAAGATTATCACATAGAGTAGGAGTATATTTTGTGTCTATCCCATGTTCTCTAAGAAGAGCTAGCTTCTAACTAGGTTAGTTTAGCAAATGTAGATATATAACCGAGAAGTCGTTTTTTATTTTCTTGTGTTCCAAGAGATAAAATTGGAATAGTCGTACCTTGCCAGCTGAGCATCTAAGAAGGCTTGAATAGAAGAAGTTCATTTCCAGTGTATGTTGGTTAAGGTGCTCATTGAGGAAGAAATTGGCTTGGAATTCAAAAGACTTATTTTTGTTAAAACATTTTTTTTTGCCCTAACTTGCAATTTAAGCATCTAGAAAGGAGTCAAGGTCTCCAAGATCCTTTATGGAAAAATCTTTGTCAAGTTGTTGCATAACTCGAGTAATCATAGTGGTATTGTTACAGTCACAATAATGTCATCGACATAGACTAGAAAATACGGAAGATTATTCTTCGATTTTTAAGTAAATGGTGAAATATCAGTCTTTGAGCTAGTAAAGCTCACAGTGTGAAACGCTTGTGAAAAATGGTGAAACCAACACCAAATAGTCAGGGGGTATTTTGGTCATTGCATCATAATTTAACAAAAGTTAGTTTTAACACCCAAACTTGATACAAAACTCAAAGCACAAACCCAAAATTTGTTACTTATAAACCTTAGTTCCCAAACCTTTAACTTTATCCAAACCAAATTCTTCCGAAAAGTAACAATTTTATTTCCATGCATTCAGTTAGTAATGCCATCAACGAGCATGATACAAAATTTTAGCAGTCCATTAGTGAGTGGTAAAGTAATCTCTATTTAAATTTCCTGCATTACACAATCTGAGGCCTTGAAGGGCTAATGTTTGAGTTGCCAGGTCTCATTGATGTCCTGATCATCGCCATGGCAAAGAGAGCCTGTTGGAATTACGGAAGATTAGATTTAAGCAAAAGTTACCCTACAAATAATTGGCACCAATTTAAGTGACATAACCCTTCAAAGCGGTGGGTAATTAACTGTCTTTTAACCATAAAATAACCAACTCTTTTGACCAGACTCATCTAAAACATTTGACCATATTACTATATTGTATATATACAAAAGCCAAACAACATCATTACGAGTGAATAGTAATAAAAATTAAATATTAATAATAATTAAATAATGATTATTATATATTATTAATACTAATTAAATATTAATAATTATATTATATACGATTTGGGTCAAGAGAAGCGGCGCCAGTGTAGCCGTAATCCCAATATTTAATAAAAAATAATTATTATATATTATTAGTAAAGTTAAATAATTTATTATTTATTACTAATATACTAACCAAAGGCTTATAGGCTAATTTATGTTCGAATCTGAGATAAACATATTTGTTGAGACAATGTCAGGTGATTTATCCAGTTGTGAGATTACTCTTGATAATAAATAATTAATTAACTAATAGTCAAAACTTTTGCATGCGTTTTGATTTATTGTTTTAGGATATTGACAACCGTTGCAACAAGTTTTTTGTTTATGTTTTGATATTCGTGATGTTGTTATCACGACAAATGATAGACTCAAAATTAATTAATGATAGTGATTGTGTGACAGACACATTTATAACGGCTACACTTTAGGGTTATGAGTCGGAGTGACAATTGTTGTAACGTGTTTTTATATCTTTGTTTTGAATACACGAGATCGTGCATGCGTTCGTATATTAGAAATGGTGACAAATTTTTCGCCTCATGGTTTTCTAATATAGAGTTTTTGACACGGTTATGTTTATTTTTATGTTTTTAGAGGCGGTTTCTTATAGTAGTTTTTTAAATGGATGGAAACAGTAGCAGTTGTGTATATATATCTAATTTTAGAGCGAACAATTAATCTGTCATGATTTCAAGACAATAAGAGATTGAAATTTTTGACGCATGCATAAATTAAATAACTATTACTAACAATACTATTAAATAACAATAATAATTAAAAAATAACATTAATAATTCTTAAATTAAATATTGATACCAATTAAAAAATAGCGAGTTTGTGAATGCGAACCATTTGTTTTTTGTTTTGATTATATACTTTTTCACATTATGCCTACTATCGTGATTAAATACACATATCAAAGGACGATTAATATTTGTGATGTTGTTACCACTATCATAATTAGATATCAATATATATATTGATAGAGTAGTGTGATTTAATATGGGGTTACCGCGGCAACGCGCGGGTAAACCCCTAGTTTAATACATAAGCATTAATAATAAATTAAAAATGCAGAGTTTAATTATCTACAGAAATTAGGTTTATGGAGGCCCACATGCAATTTTAGGTCTGTTTACCCTAACAAAACTTAGGTAATTGTAAAGCTACAAGCCTATAACGAAATTAAAATTAAAAAAAATCTCTTTTGTTTATATGTGAACATAGCATGGTCACATTGATATAGTACTATACCAGGTAGATTCTTCGTGTTCTTTATTACTTTTGCGCTTTAAGTAATTCATGTTGCTATTGTTAGCAGGGTACTACTAAGAACGGGTGTCAGTTATATGTAAATTTAACACATTTCTATGCATGTAGTTTTTTTTTTTGGGTTCTTATGTGACAGAAAGGATATATCTGGAAATCACCATGTGCTATATGTACTATGACATATCACATGAATAAAACACATGGGATGCTCCAAAAAATCTCAGTCCTATAACCAAGAATTATTATATTCAGAATTACATGATAAGAAAGCTACTTTCTTTACACCTCAATCTGATCAAGCTAAATAAAGGTTGTCTGCTTACTTTTCTTGCTCATGTCATCTGCATGTGACTTGTTTCCATGTTGATTATAAAATGCCTTTTTCCAGCTTCATCACATTAGCAACTTTTGGATATATATGAAAAAAACAGTCAGCATGACAATAAAAAAGTAAGAGTCTAAACCACAAAGATCACCAAAAGAAAGACAAGTATTTCTCAATCGAGTGACGATTTGATTTAACAGGCGTTATTTTATATTTTTATACCCAAAATTCAAACCACCGTTAACTATGACACATAGATGACCCATCAGTGGGACCGGTCGGTGAGGGGCACCTAATGGTGGCGTTCACCATTTTTCACAGATGACTCATCCAACTAAAAGCTGTTAACTTTATCTCATTATAAATGTCATGACCCAATATACATTACCCAACAAGTTCAGCATTAAGAGAGAGCTTTATGCCTGCAAAGCAACCAAACTGCAGCAATTCAACATCATAATATGGATAATAAATTTCCAGAAAATTTCATGGCATTTCAGCCATATCAGCAGCAAGGGGACTACTTTTGGTCTAAACTTTATCAGCCACATTACCCTCTTATAACTTCTTCAAAAAACAATGGTGCAGAAAGATACAGTTCTGCAGTCTCTAAAAACAGTGGCGGATTCAGGACATTTTTTTAGTGGGTTCACTATTTCCTGGGGTTTCGACTTTCAATTAGATAAGACCAGGCATAAGAAGTTCCGGGTCGGTTTGACGGGTCGGGTCTTGTAATGTTTATAACGTAATAACAGTGCGATATATTAAGCCAATAATTAAAAAAAATCATCATTAAAGAGTTTGGAGGTGCGGAATGCACGCTCGTTTAAGATTTTTGAACTCCAAACCAAGCAGGAGTCAAGGGGGTCACGCCCCCTTGCAGGGTCCAAGAGACAGTGCCCCTTGTGGTGTTGTGGGCAATGGCTCGAAACCTAAACGAAATTTAGGAAGAAATATTGACCTCGGAAAGTAATTTTAACACAGTCATATATAAATCCAAACATTGATTATCGAATTTTTTTTAACAAAGATCACTTACCTTATTCAAGTTGGCTAACTGTTGGGAAAAATTACATTAAGAATTCACCCTTAAAAATATTATTGGGTTCACCTTACCTTTTTTACCTTTCAAAAACACGAAATTCCTACTAAATCTTCGTAATACGGTGGGTTCCGGTGAACCCACTGGAATGTAGGTAGATCCGCCCATGTCTAAAAACCATGGTAATTAAATCATCTTATGTTGATAATATAGCAATTAAAAGTTCTATTTTATTACTCTCCCTTAATCTAACATAACACGCCATATTTTACTTTTCAGTGGGAATAGGACACAAACTACTAGAAATTGTGAAACATAAGCTGACTTATGGTTCCAAGATCCTACAAGGAAACACCTTCAGAAAGAGTTTCAGTACAAGGGACGGCGAGAAGTTGTTGCATGCTTCCGGATGCTGCATATATACGACAGCTGGCGCCATCGCAGGCAAACTCTTCATCTCTACTGAAAGGGTTTCCTTTTGCAGTGATAGATCCCTCAAAATATATTCTACAACAGGGAGGCTCTTAAAGTTCCAGTATAAGGTAGGGAGCATCTTCTTGTCATTTATTAACATCTTGTGCACATATATTTCAACTTTAAACTATCAAACCGTATTATATACTAGGTTTATTAGTATAAGCCCGCGAGTTCAATTAGGTCTGTCATGTTAGGTTACCAAGATTCTTTAAAATCATTCAATAATATCAATAGAGTATTTCAACATCTTGCATAGACTAGTCATCTTACATAATATATTGTTCTTGTAGGTATCTATCCCTTTGGAAAATATTAACGGAATCGGAGAGAGAATGAACTTGAAGAGGCCATCTAAAAAGTATTTGAAGTTTGTAACTGTGGATGATTTCAATTTTTGGTTTCTGGGCTTTCCCAATTACAAGAAAACCTTAGAATGCCTCCGTCAGGCGACGAGCAATGACTGGTTAAGTGATTAGTCTAGAAAAATGGAGTTTAAGGTAAGCTTGCTTGGATGGCTTTCATATTAACAACAAAGGTTGTTGGCCTGATCCAGCAAAAGTTTTGTACATCAAAGCAGGTTCATGCATGTATGGATTTAAAATCCAGGAGTCTTGTTGAATAGTGGGGTAATTGGTAGGTTTGTACATAAAAGGATCACAATACATTTCTTAAGATAAATACATCATCATTTGCACTCTGCCAGATTTTACATCCCAGTCTTTTGGTTGTATAACTATGATGTTCCTTTTTTTTTTTTTTTAATTTTAACACTCTATCAACACTATACACCCGCTGATTCGATAATGATTGATCTTATAAAATACCAATACGAAATGTATACAATGCCAATCATTAACGTTGAGAAATTCTAATCTCCCTATACTAATAATTGATTCCAAATAATGCCACATGGCATTCTCTTATTTTTTCAAAATAAATGTTTATTTTAAATTTAAATATAAAACTCACAATTAATGTTATTAATCATATATATATTGTTTACATAAATATGTTAAAACTAATAATTAATAATATGATAATAAATATCATCTATGTTTAATGCTATATACACACACATATTAAGAATACTTTTTATTATTTTTTTTATTTTTAATTCTTTTAATATTAAAAATGTATAACTAATATAATTATTTTAATTATGTAAATTTATAAAGAAATAATCAAAAAATTAAATAATTTTTATTTATAAACCCGTGTAATACACGGGTCTATAACCTAGTAAATAATAATTGGTCTCCTATATGCCTCGTATGTATCTACATGAGATGTATAAAATATGTGGAATTTGAGAGTTGAGTGAGTGAGATAACGAGAATAACAATTTATGAATTTAATTTAACAAAAAAAATACTTCCTTTGCAAACGTGACTTCCCTTTAGAAAGGAGAAGCGTTTTCAGATCTTTCTAAAATTTCAATATTGACTTGCCGCAAAATCATTTTTGTTATCTTCTTCTTATTTTTATTCGAACGACGATTCGTGTTCAAACGTAGGATTTGCATGACTCGTTCTTGAGTCATGACTATAACAAAAGCAATTTTTTAACTTGGTAGTAATTAAAAATGAATTTAACTTCTAATATAAAAGGCCAAATGTACCAAAAATGTCATAAAGTGATTCATTTGTTTTTTTTGAAAAGCAACAACCGAGCGTAATGTCGTGAAATATGCACAACGCCAGCAGACCTCTGAAGACTCCTTCCTCAAGGAAGCGATAGCCCGTTTTACTGGGCGCCACCCTCGAAAGAGCTGCACCTAATGCGCAGAATATACACAACGCCTGCAGACCTCTGAAGACCCCTTCCTCAAGGGAGCGATAGCCCGTTTTACCGGGCGCCACCCTCGAAAGAGCTGCATCTAATGCGCAGGAACCAGCTTATTTGCTGTAAAAACTGCACCCCCCATCGATTCAGAACCCAATATTAAGCTCAAGATTCTCCCCCACTTGGTATCCATCAAAGTGTGTCTCAAGTGAGAGTTGAACCCTTGACCTCCACATTGGAATGTGAAACTTTTTACCATTAGGACAACTTATTTGGATATTCATTTGTTTTGATGAGTTTTCTTTTATAATCACTCCATCTCACTTCAATTCTTAAAAGTTACTAATGTGAGAAAAAGTGAAAACACAAAAAAAACATTATTGGATTTAAAAAGTTGTACCATATGCTTTAAGAGTTGTAAAACTCTTAATTTTAAGAGATTTAACCAAATTATTATTATGTCCTCCGACAAGTACGTGGAGTTGGTGAGAGTGTATTGTTTTAGCTTATGTTTTTTTGACATTTTCAGGCCTATCCTTAAGACAATTAATCACCCACGATCACTTGCGCAATTGATATATAACGTTAGTAGTTAATTCCATGTATATTTATTAGTATACATCAACATGTTAATAAACATCAGTCATCTGATAATGATGAATTTACCATGACTTGTTTATTTTCATGTTAGATTAGTATTTAAATTTTGGGTTATTGGATTTAAATACTCCCAACTTTGACTACTTGGCCAGAAATACTCTCAACTTAGGAAATGTTTATTGACACTCCCAACTTTCAAAATAGTTTCTGTTGACACTCTATTATGCTATTATACGTCATCAAAAAAGTGCCAAATGGAGTGCTACCAGAAACTATATAGAAAGTTGGGAGTGCCAGTAAACATTTCCTCAGTTGGAAGTATTGCCAGCCAAGCAATCAAAGTTGGGAGTATTTAAATCCAATAACCCTTAAATTTTAACAATAAATCTATTGACAGATCTAAAAAATTGTCTTTAGGGTCGAAATTTTTTGTTGGCGTTTGTCTATATCAAATATTTGAAACTCAATTGATCATGACTCGATTAGGAACTTTTATTACTCAAAAAGAAAGCCTAATTTTATTTAATTCTTATTTATTTACATATCTCTTAATTTGGGGAATATAGAGCGAAACAACTTGAGATTGAAGTAAAAAAATTCACTCTAATTACAAACCTAGAACACGTTAACACAACACGACTTTAACATGTTTCATGTCTAAAATAGGTGTACATGTTAGTGCCTGATTATTTTCGTGTCTAAATAATGTAAAAACTTGTTAACCTATTAAGACATGTTTATAATTTAAAATTTAAAATAAATAATATAATAAAATAGGTAGGTAGCAGATTAACTTCTAATATTTCTAATTATCTAACCTTAGTCACTTAACGCCTTCCTTAATAAGTTATTGATATTAACTGTTAACAAGTTTCTTAATAAGTCATTTCGTATTTTCTTGTTTTTAGCAGGGTGTGTTCATGTTTAGAAAGACAAACATAATAAATTTTCGTGTCATGTTCGTATCTACTTATTTCGTGTTTTGTGTATTAACGTGTCGTGTGTGACGTGTAACTCAACCATTTACAAGTCACATCAACCCATTTATTCAATACTAGATTAACACCCTGTGTAGGGCTGTAAACGAACCGAACGTTCAGCGAATAGTTCGTGAACCGTTCGGCGGGAAGTTCGTTTATGTTCGTTCGTTTAATAAACGAACGAACACGAACAAGAAATTCCGTTCGTTTAGTTAAATGAACGAACATGAACAGAGGTCGTGTTCGTTCGTTTGTGTTCATGAACGTTCGGTAACATGTTTGTTTACGTTCGGTTAAGTTCATTTATTATATTTATTCATTAAATGTGTTGTTTATTTTTAATTTTTAGTTTAATACCATAATACTTAAGTTATTTTTAGTTTTATACTATAATATCTTAATTTATATAATTATAAATGATTATCTCCATTACTTGAGATTAAAAATGTTGATTTTTATTTTTTAAATTATATGTGTTCATTAGCGTTCGTGAACTGTTCCTGAACAAGCTAAATTTTTTAATGAACGAACACGAACAAGAATTCTCGTTCGGTAAGCGTTCGTGAACCGTTTGTGAACAAGTTAAAAGGTAAACAAACGAACACGAACAAGAGCTTGTTCGTGTTCGTTCGGTTCGTTTACAGCCCTAACCCCGTGTATTACACGGGTTTTATATAAAATAATAAATAATTAGTAATAAAAATTGTAAAATTTATAAAATGTCGTTTTAAGATAAAATAATTAATTTACATATTAATGAATACTTCAAATAAAAAAACAATAATACAAAACTTTAATAATTATACAAATAATATATAATATTTTTGATTTGTAACAATTATTATTTTTGAACTAATTGATAATAAAGTCTCAGTTTTTGTTTTATCAAAGACTAAATTTTATAACTCAAGAAGGTAAAAAATATAATTTATGTATATATTTAATTTTCACGACTCAATTTAAACATAATGTTAAATATAAGGACCAAAAGTGTATCTTTATTTATCATTTTTTTACTTTTCTTTTTAAAACAAACTTAAAAAACGCATTGGTTTATAAAATCTTATTGTTTAAAACACTCGTTTATTTTTATTTTTTTTATAAAAAAATCATTTTTATAAAATTTTTTTATTTAACTTAGATTTTCTGGTAAATAAAATATTTCTTATTTAAAAAAAATAATATTAAAATTTCTTTATATAAACTTTTATTAAATATGTTTGCTAATTCAAAGATAAATAATATTATTAGTTATTAGTATTATAATTATTTAATAAGAAAGATAATATAATTATTTAATATTACACAATTTGTATTTAACTAGTATACAGGACCCGCGCGTTGCGACGGGGTCTGATATACTGACGTAAAAAAAATCAACAGAACATGAGGTTAAAATCGTGTACAATAAAATGCACGAAAATACCTATACAACATCTATAACGTAAACTTTGAAACTAAGGGTCGATGATTAAGAACTTATTTAATAGTAAAGAATGTAATTACAGAAGACTTAAAAAAAAGGCCTTGCGTAAATGTAGAATTTATAAATAATACAAATATTATAAAATTATTAAATGTAAATCGTATATATATGTAGTATATATAATACTCATGGTTTATCTAAATCGTTTGTGAACTAATTACGATAAAAATGATATAAACGATACAAATATTCGATAACGTACGGATGCGTTATAGGCATGTAAACAATGCGCAAAATTTCTGTGACCGTTTGGGTTAGAAATTTATATAAACGTTCATGAGGCCATTGCGATCAAATTAATATAATTATGATATTTATCAGATAACCTAATGACGCGTTAAAATCATGTGAACATTAAAAATATGTGAGTAAAGTGAGAGGGAGCTTTAAAAATAAGAGTTCAAAGTTCAGGGTTATAAACGAAAATTTCAAATTAATTGAAAAGTATTGAAATTTATCTTTTGATATTTAGACGCGGTAGTGAATAGTGATTATGTGAGGGTTTGTATCCTGTGAAAACCCGGTATAAGAGAGAAAACCCTTAAATCCTATATGGACCATTGATTTGGACTTTTGAAAATAAAATATGTGGTACACATTAAACTTGAATAAAAAATTAGGTTTTGGATAAACAAATCATTTTTAATGTGTGTTAATGTAGACCACATGTTTATTTTCAAGATTCCAAATCAACGACCCAGATAGAGTTTAAGGGTTTTCTTTCTAAGATCGGGTTTTCACATGATACAAACTCTCTATATATATGTGTGTGTGTGTGTGTGAGAGATGTTGGGGCCCACCGTTTGTGTGATGTGTGTGTGTGAAAAAGTGAAATTACGATTTTGCACTCAAAGTGAATAGTGAATTATGTGTGTGAGGGAATCTTTGCAAATTAATATATATAATAATATGAGATGATTAAATGAATTTAATAAAAAATTGACATGTGACAATGATGTTGTTAGAACATGACAAGTGGTAAAATACATTTTTGTTTATTAGGCCTTGTTTGGGATTCCATTCAAAATCAACTTATTAACTTATTGACTTTTTGAAGAAGTTAATAAGTTAAAATAGTGTTTGTTAATCTTAAAAGCACTTTTCATTTTAACTTTTTGATAAGTTTTGAAAAGTTGTTTTCAAAAAGCTAAAAATTATAGCTTTTGGAAATAGCTCTTAACTTTTTGACAGAAAGTCATAAGTTAATCCAAACACTTTTTTAAAAACTCAATTTCAAAAAGTAATAAATTAATAAGCACTTTTGACAAAAGGTCCTTTTGAAGTTAAAGAAGATTACATGTTATTCAAGAATTTACCGGGCAATCTTGCTTTTCCCAAAATGCCCTTCCTTTGGCTTGTTATCATGCCTCAATCTCTTTGAAGGCTTGAATCCAAAACCAAATCATTGCATTTGTATTCTTCACCGTCATCGCCAATCTCCACCGGCACGAAGGGGTTTTCTTCTTCCTCCGTCAGGCATCGATCCCCCCCTCTATCTATCGGTGGATATATTTTGCTTTATCAGTCTCTAATACACTGTATTCTTTTAATGCACCTAACTTGTGATTGCAACCCTAGATCTGCCATCTTTTATATATTGCTTGATGCTTGGACGCACGATTCTTTGATTCATCTGCATATATTCTTTTGTGGATAGAAGTTTTTGGATTCTTTGTTTGAAGTGATACGAATCAAGTTGAATTAAATATGAATGTTGGGTGACTGTTTATAGGTTTTGTGGGTTTACGATCACTCGACGATCGGATTGTTGTTCTTGAGATATTTGGAGTTGAAACTCATTTGAAACTTTGAGTAGAATTGGCAAGAAACATCCCTCGAGTTTATTATTGTCATATAATGTTACTCTGTATCTGTCTATCTGAAATGATGCATTCTACGGTTCCAATTTAGGGATGATATCTAGCTTTTATTCAGCACTGTCAAGTTTCACCCCACAGATTCCCAGTGTTTCCACTTGCAATTTCGATCACATTGCTTTTTCAAGATTCTTACAGAGTGCAATGGGTTGGTTTATGGCTTTATGCAACCTTTTTTTCCAGCCAATTTGAGTCTAGGTCGCCCATGAATTTATGATGTTTCTATTGTTTTAATTGTTATACAATGGAGTTTCATCTTAGCTCTATGTATCAAAATCAGTCTTTTGGAAGCAATGGTGGTGAAGATATGATGCATTCAAGCTTTTAGCTGTCTATTAGTTTACGTATTTGCTTTAATATTCACTATTAGTCTATGTATTTGCTCTAATATTCAATTTTCATTGATCTGCAAGTCTATAGGATACCATAGTCATCCAATGAGTAAATATTTTATCTTAACTCTAGCTAATTGGAAATTTTCATTGCAATTTGGAACCTTGGTTTTTATTTTGAATTAATTGTAATCATCATGTATTATCGTTTTTCAGGTCTTCTGTTGCCATTGGAAATTTTTATCTCATTAATCAAGTTTAACAGATGCTACTTTGATATGTTACTATCATGATTATTATATATGAAATTTAGAATAGATAAGTAAAAGCACTCTTGTAACTAATATCTGATTGTTTTTGCAATGATGCTGTATTCACAACTTCACATAGTTAGATTTGAGCTATTCTTTATATTCTTAGGTTTTTAGCAAAAGTGATCTTTTTCACTAACTTGAAGAAAAGAAAATTTTTCAAGAATTTGGTTTTTCTAGATTTATTTGCTTAAATAGGCCATGTATATTGAAAAAGATTGCAGGTTTTTTTTGACTCTTTGCTTAAAGTTTTTTGTTTTCTTTCTGTTGTAGCAAGTAAAAACAACATAGCTTCTTCAAACTCATTCAGCCAACCGGAAATCTGCAGTGTTTAATCTGCTCATGTGAACTGCATTAATGGGATAAAGGTACAATACAAAAGTATCTTCTCATATATGCCATAAGAATGTTTTGAAAATGGTTATACATCTTCTCGTCAAATTTCTGCTGATCTGTTTGATTTTTTTTTTGAAAATTTGTTAAATCTAAGTTCAGTTATCTATTTTGGAATTAGTTTGTGAGACACCGGACCTGCAATGAAAAGCGAGGAATTGGCTGGTTATTTGACAGGCATCATGTTAATCCATTTACTTTTCCTCTTTTAAATCTTTACTTGGTACACAGTTCTGTAACAAGGAAGGCATATTAGGCTTCTAAAAAGTTATGACATTGAAGATTATAGTCTCAACTTTTGTAAATTGTGTTTCATTTTTCTCCCTTGTAAACGGGTCTTCTTCTCTAGTGACCCATTTTAATATTATTTGTTCTCTCTAAATCTATCATCCCTAAGTTAACTCGGGATTATAACCTTTGATCTTTAATCTTTTCTATAGGATGGTAGTTTTTTTCAGGTGTAATTGCTTAATAATTTTGGTGTCTTTAGCTTTTACAATCAACAATGCAAATATGTTTAATAGGAAGTCATATGGTGTTGTATTAGAAATAATAGGACAATGAGACATAATGCAGATAATCATGTTAAAAAGAGATTATCTGATCTTGGTAGACTTTGTATTCTATCTCTGCAGCTGTACCTATACTTTTTAATAATATACTATCTTTCATTTTAGAAAGATGCATATAATCAAGTACACGAAAATTGAAGGTTACAACCTGTAGTTTCCATATACTTGCTAAAGAAAATGTTGATGGGCAACCTATTATTTAAGGAGTGTTCTGATGTTCGTTTTGGAACTCATAATGTGATTACTGTGACTTCAGTTTTCAATGTTTGGATGACTGGATTTTGCTTCTCTTTTAATAATTATTTAGAGTCAAATAATCAACATTATCACAATTGATTGTCGGGTTCTAATTATTCACTATTTCACTGTTTTGTAACTTGTAAGCACTTTTAAAATGCACATTCAAACATCCCTTTGGGGGCTTAAGTCTGTTATTATCTCTTTCATGGTAAATAATCAGCCATGACTTGTTAATGCTTTAATAAAGCACATCCAAACATCCCCTTGGGGGCTCGTCTGTTATTTCTTCTATTACAGTAAATAATCAACCATAAGAAGCTACAAAACTAGTCAAATAAAAAGGTAAAATATATATTATTTCACTGATCTTTTTTGATTATTTATTTTGCGTGCCTGGGTAGAAATTCATGAATTATAGAATTGTATTTCCACCAATCATATCATATTTGATCATTTTTGTATAATATTAATCAACGTTTATCCTCAATCATGATAATCAGTAATCTTCATAAAATTGTGTTTTCATTCATTATCTTGTCTTAAATGCCCATTTATATTCTTTAGTTTGATTTGCCTTGATAAAAACGGTGTACTTGATTGTAAAGCGTAAGTCTTTGATTGACAAATCATTTGGGTTGAGACTTGCAACAAAAAGAATCTTGAAAGTTTGCTTACATGTCATTTGTTTCGTTTAAACACTTCAAGTACATTAGTTTTCACAATTAAAGAACACCCACTCTAGAATTAACACAAGTGGTTCACATAGAAAAATAAAACTGTTAGAATTGTGCCAAAAGCGATATCAATATTGTGTTAGGAGGGTACAACTTTTGACATAAATAACTAAAGGGTTAATTAGAAAAAACGGAATAAAATTTTATAGTGTGCTGCTGATTATGAAGTAGACAACTCTTTAACATCAGCTAATAGAACATTCCATAAAGTAGCATGCATTGTATGACTGTGCACACAGGCCATGCCAAACTGTACATGTGGTAATGATCAGTTTATAATAAAGGATTGCCAAAATGTGTAACATGATATCTCTTCAACAACTTTCTCTGTTTTTTTTCAAAGTTATATCATAATGAATACACATAAAAGAAATAAATTATCATTCTCATTTGGTATGGATGTTTTTACCTCAATCCTTATGTAACTTCATTACTTCTTTAAGTTTAGTCTGAAATTCCTTCTTTCAGGGACTTGGTTCTGATTATATATGGGCTGAATGCGCATTTCATGGGAGGTGTAGAGGATGATGAACATGGACCACCCTCAAAACGTGTGAAAGCTTCTTCTAGAGAACTAAAAGGTGTCTCAAACGGTCTGAAAGAACCAGCAAGTTACTCATTTAGTGTATCAATGGCTCGGCCCCTAGCTTCTCAAGGGGACGATGAAATAATCGGTTCAAGAGGAATGAAAAAGGTGGAATTAGTTAGAGTTATGGCTGCAGCATTATATTCTCTTGGATTCAATAAAACTGGAGCTTGTCTTGAAGAAGAATCTGGAATACCATTTCAGTCACCAACTGTTGGTAATTTCATTCAACAAATTCTTGATGGGAATTGGGATGGAAGTATAGCTTCTTTACACAAAATTGGTGCAATGGATGAATCTATAATTAAATCAGCATCTTTTATAATATTACAACAGAAATTCTTTGAACTTTTGGATCATGAGAAGACAATGGAAGCTTTGAAAACGCTGAGGACTGAGATATCACCTCTTTCCATTAACAGTAACAAAGTCCGTGAGCTTTCTTTCTTCATATTGTCTCCTAAATTCAGGATCAGTAGAGTTTCTGATCAACAAATGGTCAAACCAAAGGATCGTTCAGAGCTACTTGAAGAATTGCAAAAATTGTTTCCTCCGACAGTGATGATACCAGATAGAAGGCTGTTACAGTTATTTGAACAAGCTCTTGACTTGCAACAGGAAGCTTGCTTGTTTCACAATTCTGATGTTGGAGAAACATCGTTGTTTACTGATCATCATTGTGGAAGAGATCAGATTCCTTCACAAACAATTCAGGTTAGGGTAATATTTGAGTTAGATTGCATAAAAGTTTTTTTTTCACATGTAATGAGTAGTATTTTACATCAATTACTTATGTTACAGATCTTGAAAGAGCACCAGGATGAAGTCTGGCACTTGCAATTTTCTCAAAACGGGAAATACTTGGCGTCTTCGTCAAGTGATAATTCAGCAATAATTTGGGAGGTAACAACTAACAATACTTTCTCCATTCTGATCAACATTTAAATTACTTTCATCAAGATTTAAATTTCTTGCTTTTAAATTTTTCTAAAGGTTGATTTGGATGGTAAAGTATCATTAAAACATAGATTAATCGGCCACCAAAAACCTGTTTCTGGCATTTCATGGAGCCCAGATGATGATCAAATCTTGACATGTGGCGTAGAGGAAGTCGTTAGGCGTTGGGATGTTACCTCTGGTGAATGTCTTCATGTTTATGAAAAAGGCCTTCTTGGTTTAATTTCATGTAGTTGGTCTCCAGATGGTAAATGTGTGTTCTCGGGGTTAACTGATAAAAGCATAATAATGTGGGATTTGGATGGAAAAGAGATTGAATGTTTAAAGGGTCAAAAAATAATTCGGATATCTGATTTGCAAGTAACAAGTGATGGGAAATTAATAATTTCAATTTGTAAGGAAACAATGATATTGCTTATTGACAGAGAATCTAGAAGTGAAAGATGCATAGTGGAAGAACAGATGATAGCTTCATTCACATTATCAAGGGACAGTAAGTACTTGTTGATTAGTCTGGTGAATGAAGAATTGCATCTTTGGAATATCGAGAGCCATATTCGACTAATTGCAAAGTACAAAGGTCATAAACGGTCTCGGTTTATTGTTAGGGCTTGCTTTGGTGGACTTGAGCAGGCATTCATTGCTAGTGGAAGTGAAGATTCTCAGGTATATCTTGTCTCGTAAAAAATAAACTGTCTTAGGATTTCAGCATTAACTAATATATGTAAAAACAGGTTGACAAACTTTTTGGATTTGTATTTTGAACGGATTATCTTAATATAGCAATTTCAAGTTACCATAATCAGTTTTTAATGTTTTGATAAATGGATCAGCTTCTGCTTCTCCCATTATTTAAGAAGAGATTGTTGGGGAAACCCTATAAACTTTTGCTGTAGTTCTATACAAGTTTCTAGACTACATTTTTGCACCGATTAAAACCCTTATCTGCTAAAACTCAAGGATAAAGTTCATGGGTTCCATTTATTTTTTATTTTTTATTTAATAAATGATCCTTTTTTATATTGTTTTTAAATTTTGCATGATTAAATCCTACATTTTAAATAATAGCATAAAGGATTATTTATCTATTAGATGATGAAGTCTCAACTTTGTAAAAGGACCTGTTTTTTTATTAAGTTTTAAAAGTTTAGGGAGTTTACCATTACAAAGTATATTAGGACTAGTGTGTGTTTATTATTTAGGATTAAACCCTTCTTTTAGCACAATTTTAGAAGATTTTTACCCTCATTTCACGAAATGTTATCGTTTTGGCGATTTTATTATTTGATTTATCTCTTTGGCTATTTGATAATAATTATTCAATATCAAGAAATCAATTTAGCAGACACTGATTATGATTATGGAAACATGGATGTAGGTTTACATATGGCATAGGGGATCAGGAAAGCTAATTGAGACACTGGGAGGTCATTCGGGGGCGGTTAATTGTATAAGCTGGAATCCAGTGAATCCACATATGTTGGCATCTGCAAGTGATGATCGTTCAATACGCATATGGGGCTTGAAACAGTTACATTCAAAACAAAAAGGTAAAGAAAAATCAACATCCAACAATGGAATTCACTATTGCAATGGGGCAACAATTTGATTGATTTTCAAACTTTCATTGTAAATACATGGACTTGCTTACTCATCACAGGATATTTGCAAGTGTAATTTGAATCTGAATTGAATCATTTCTATCATGAAATCATCATCATCCTGATAATAAACCTTCTTTGCTGCTTTATGTATATACATGATATACTTTCAAATAAATTGATATCTAAATACAAATGGGTTGCTTTGCATATATGTATATACGTAATATACTTACATACAATGATCAAAGAATAGAACACGAAAATTAAGTGGAGTTAAGTGTGTTCTTCAAATGCATTGAAATTTACCACCAGCTTTTGTATTTAAGACTTAGTTAGGGTGTGACTGCTCTCAAGCTATAAAACTCTGCTAATTCTCCTTTCGTTCTTGCAGCATCCCAGAATTTTGCTCCCATTAATATTAAGTAAAGAAGAATGTAACTGAAAATTTTAACCAAATAATGATTTTTTAGTTGGAAAATAGTACTCGAGGCATATTGCATGATTTATCATATTTAATAATTTAAAGATTTGCTCTTTGTCTTCTTCTATATCTAACAATTCACATGTATGAACATCCAACTATCTAAGGCTGACAAAACGGATTTTAACGGGTTTAACAGGTTTCAAATGACACGATTAATGTAAATATAAAGCATGAAAACGACTTGTTTAACATTTGGTTTGGTGATTTAAGCATGCCAATTCTATACTTTATGTAGCAAAAAAGAAAATTGATGAAATCTGCATCTTAATTTTTATGATTTTTAAAAAAGTAAAAAATCAGATAGTAATTTTTTGTTAAACATGTCTAAGCGTGTTTTAGCATGTATCTGTTTTGCCAACTAACTATCAAAGTATTTAAATTTCATACCAACATATGATCTGATTGACTATTTGAGTTTTGACCGATCCCCAGCCACAAAACTGTGCAAGTCTTCCATCAACTCAATCACACTCACTCCAGCCATTTTAGCTACACCATTGTCTTGCATAAGCTTCCGCGTTGCCGTTGCATCATCCCAACGTTTTGCTCCGGCATATATGTTTGAAAGAACTACGTAGCTGAAAGATTTAATTAGGTCATAAATACCTACTGGTATCATATATATATATATATATATCAAAATAAAGTTAAAATTATATAAATTCAAACATATGATTTTGTATGTTGGAACATAAAAGTAGGCTTCGCACCGGCCACCATGTTGTGGATCTAAATCAAGAAGATGTTTTCCCACTGACTGAGCCACCTTGGCATTACCATGAATTTTGCAACCTCCAAGCAAAGCACCATATATGTACTCATTGGGCTCAAAAGGCATATTTTTTATGAGATTCAAGGCCTCGTCTAATCTTCCAGCTCGAGAAAGCAGGTCAATAACACAGCCATAATGCTCAATTTTGGGTTCAACGCCATAAACACTTTTCATGGATGACAATAGTTTCTGGCCCTCCTCTGTCATTCCTGCGTGACGAAATGCACCGAGCATAGCAACAAAAGTTACGTCGTTCGGCACAATTCCTTCAAGCTGCATTTGTTTAAACATTTGTTGAGCATCATTAACATGCCCATGCATTCCCATGCCTATTACCATGGTATTCCAAGCAAGAATGTCTTTGGTTTGCATTGAATTGAATACTTTTAAAGCTTCTGCAATGTTACCACATTTGACATACATATCTATCAAAGCAGTAGAAACAATTGGATTGATTTTGAAGCCATTTTCATTGATATACAAATGCAACTGCAGCCCTTGATCCAAACCACCTACCTGACCAATGGCAGACAATACAGTAACAACCGTAGCCTCGTTCGCCCTTACTCCTGCAAACTTCATTTCATCAAATAATGCAAGTGTTTCATTTGATTTTCCATTCTGTGCATAACACGCGAGCATGGCGTTCCATGAAACCACATCTCTACAAGGCATGTCACGAAACATTTTAAGTGCATCCTCTATGTTGCCACATTTCACATACCCGGCTAACATCGAATTCCACGAGACTATATTTCTTTCAGGCATTTGATCAAACAGCTTCTTAGCTTCATCAAGACTCCCAACAACTCCATACCCATTGATCATACTGTTCCAAGAAATCACATCCCTATGTGGCATTTCATCAAACACTTGCATTGCAAGCTCCATCTCGCCAGATTTTACATATGCATCAATCATTGAGTTCCAGCAAACAACATCCCTCTCAGGATATACATCAAACAATTGTTTTGCAGATCGCAAACATTTCCCATTCGCATAGAACTTAATCAACGAGCTTTGTACATACAAATCAGACTCGAAACCACATTTCAAAACATTGGTGTGAACCAAAATCCCAAATTCGGTCATTGATGACACTGTACATGCCTTGATTACAAATGGAAAAGTCATATTATTGGGTACTACATTATTACGTAGCATTTCACGAAACAATAGCATGGATTCTTGAGGAATAAATGATGCGGAAAACCCTCTAATGAGTGCATTATAGAGTTGTAAAGTTGGGTTCGGTTGCTGATCGAATATGGTCTTAGCATAGGATAAGTTTCCATGAGGTGAAACTGCACAAAAGGAAGCCAATTTACATAACTGTGGAAGTGAGGATTCATGAGAAAGAAAGCTTTCCTGGATGATGATTTGAGCATGTAGTTGTTTGAATTGCTTAACGCTTTTGCATTTGCGTATCAGGCAGTCGAATTGAGGTTTCAACGACAAGATTTTGATGGAGGGTGGTGTCTTGATCATGAAAAACAAGTGGATTATCGTACAAAAAAATAAAAAGGGGGCAAGAAGATCCAATAAACCTGGCTCGCTTGAGATAAATTTCAAATGGATAGATCGGAGTTTAAGATCTCTATCGTCTATACAATCAATCATACGATATTTTTTTAACGGTCAACTAATCAACTGTTGGGTATTTCGTAGGTGACCCTTAATGACTAAAGGATGTCTAAGTTGGCCACTAGTCCAGACAGACGGGACCCCTAGCCCACCAGTCACTAATTCCCGAGGAAAACCCAACCCAAGCACTCGCCCAAAGGCACGTCGGTAGAAAAGCCGGTAAAACCGGGTGAGATCAAGGATCGAACCAAGATCTGAGTCTCCTATCACTTTCCAGTTTTTACATACCTTCATCTTATCAGTAGCACAAGACATTATTGGTTTAATCAATCATACTATACACATGTTATTTTAATATGCATATTTTTTACAATAAAAAATATAAAAAATAATATTACTAGTACATTAATGTGCTAATAACTTAACCCATTTTAAATTAAAGATTTGATTTGTATGTTTGATGTTTTTCATTGCAGGAAATTTACATAAATTGTTCCTATTAGTAAGGTTCTATGTTTGATTTCAATATTGAAAATTTGCACAATTGTTTCAAATATCTCTAGAATGTTTCATAAATAGTCCGTATTATTTAATCAATTACATGATTTTAAATACACGGACTTGCTTACTCATCACAAATACGATTTGCTTTTCGAATTTAAATGATTTTTGGTTTTTGAAACAACATACTTAAGGTCATGAGTAAACACCTCAAAGGTGATGGACAAATGAAATAAGCCAGCAAAACTAAAAGGCCATTAAATTACAATTAACTTGTCAAGGACCAACTAATGTTGAAGAATTAAAGCCTAGATGATCGTTTTAGTAAACCCAAACCAACTTATTTACTAATTAAATAAATTAGCTATATCATAAATTATTAAACTAGGTTGTAAATTTCTCAAATATTAATCATCTTTATATTTATATATTCATATCATGCAAATTCCTTGTAGCATCTTTAAAACAAAACTTTCCCATACTAAAATCAAATTTAACCATAACCATACTCTTAACTAGTTCATTTGATATAGGTAATAGATTGACGATGAATGAATCCAATTAAGGATTCTTTGTTTCTCTTTATTATATACTGATTAATAATTAGGTTATTTCATGTATTACATTCGTTGAATAAAAAATAAAATAAATAGACGGAAATAAAAATTTAGATAATATAAAACAATTTTTTATTGTAAATATGATTAAAATTTTTTATAATTTAATAATTTAAGTAGTAAAATAATAATATTATTTCTTTAAACATTAATTTTTGTAAATTGTATTTCTTTAAAATTTTGTTTTAAAATATTATATTTTATAATAATACAATTTTCAAAAGAGTGTGTTTTTTAACATCAATATATTTTTTATGTATTAAGTGTTTCATACGATGCTTGACTTTCAAAATTGATATCAGCATAAGGTTCAGCGAATTAGCATTCAGATCTATCGTGCCGTATGAATACTCAACAGGAGCCTCTTCATTCAAATATGGCACGTAATTGTTGAAAAAACTCTCATCTCATAATGACATCGTTAGAAACTTGAATTTAGTATTAGACATCTTCGAAAATAGATACGTTCGTTTGAAACGATCGAAATTTGTATAGAAAGTTCAAAGTTACTCAAGACGGCCCGTACAGGTCTGTACGACCCGTCTTGATGCCAATCATTATCCTAAAATGTCAGGGATGAAAAAGCAAAACAGGCCGTACATGTCATTACAGGCTGTCTTGCTTCAAATCATTGTCTTAGGATGTCAGGAAATGTCTGTACGATGAATGAGACGGGCCGTACTGACCAGTACGAGTACGGTATGTCTTGCTGCCAATCATTTTCATAAGATGTTAGAGGAATGTCTGATCGATGAATGAGACTAACCGTACTGAACAATGCTAGATAGTACGGCCGGTATTAATAGTGTATTTTTAAATTTTGGGGGTTATTTTAACACAACCTTGAGAAATCCTTGTAAATTTAGCCAAAAAAAAACGAACCGTATTTTTTAACCTGCTTGCCTTTTTCCTTACGTGGCGTGTTTTTATTGGTAAGTTTACAAATGCCCACGTAGATTCAACCTTACACGTCACCCGAATGTTTGGTGAGTCTTCCTTGTTCCTGGACTTCTGGTTATATAAATACAACAATATTCACTGTTAATTCTAAAACCTTCTTGTATCGTTTCCACAGATCCCAAATTCAATCCTACTTCCCCAATTGCAGATTTAGCTAGGGTTTCCGGTGAATTTGGAGAATCATAGATCTGTAATTCATTTCCAATGTCTACAATGCTGTTCAGATTAGGTTTAATGGTAATTTTGCTGTTATTTAACTCGGTTCCATCGCGATCAGCGGTTTCGAGCATTGATCTGGGTTCCGAATGGATAAAAGTTGCTGTGGTGAATCTAAAACCAGGTCAGGCTCCGATATCCATCGCCATTAACGAGATGTCGAAACGGAAATCGCCAGCTTTAGTGGCGTTTCACGCTAATGATCGGCTCATTGGCGAAGAAGCAGCAGGGCTTGTTGCAAGGTATCCTGATAAGGTGTATTCCCAAGTTCGTGATTTAATCGGAAAGCCGTTTTCTCATGCGAAGAAGCTTCTCGATTCATTGTATTTGCCGTTCAATGTGGTTGAAGATTCTAGAGGCGGCGTTGGGTTTAGAATTGATGACGGTGTTACTGTGTATACATCGGAGGAGTTGACTGGTATGATTTTGGGTTATGCGTTGAAATTAGCGGAGTTTCATAGCAAGGTGCCGGTGAAGGATGCGGTGATTACGGTGCCACCGTATTTTGGGCAGATGGAGCGGAAGGGGTTGCTTCAGGCGGCTCAATTGGCTGGATTGAATGTACTTTCGCTTGTTAATGAGCATTCAGGCGCAGCACTTCAGTATGGGATCGATAAGGATTTTTCTAATGGTTCCAGACATGTTGTCTTCTATGATATGGGGTCTAGTAGCACTTATGCTGCTCTTGTTTACTTCTCGGCTTATAACACTAAGGAGTACGGCAAAACTGTTTCTGTCAATCAGTTTCAGGTACCAACATTCACCAGTACTATGATTTCTTATGCTATGTGTTGTTTTCTTTGTAAATCTTTTGTTGGATTAGGGAAAAACGTAGATATGTTTCAACTTCATGATTCCATGAATGGTGTATTTTTGTGTAGGCAACTCCAGTATGTCTAACTAATATCAGTCATCAGAAACATGTAAAAGATATCCATGAAAAGTTAACAAGAAGTACTGCAGTTGATAGAGATTATAGCTATATTAATATGTTAGTAATTGTTAGTAGTAAGGGTAGGTTCTAGATAAGGGTATTTTAGTAATATTGATTACTAGTATGTTTGATAATGGATTATAAATAGAGGTTAGGAGGTGGAGTGAAGGAATGAAGAAAATTGTTTAGAAATTAGCCAATGGCTAGGTCTCCTGTTTGTTAACAGTGAGAAAGGGCGGAGCCCTGGAATTATCATCTTCATTAGTTGCTTGTGTGAATCTATAACCTAATTTCTTGATTTGTTGAATCTAATACTGGTTTCTATTCCATTATTGCTATATAGTAAAATCGTTCTTCATCAGCAGTTTTACTAAAGTTCATGTGATTTTTGAACTTTATACCACTAGATTTCTCGTGTTGGCTTAGTATATGGTCACTGGTCGGTTCTAAAAGCCTAAAGAGTATTGTTTTTGATATAGTTAATGCTTCTGATCTCACATACTAAACCACATTAGAATTATAAGTTTGTTTACGGATTGTTAAGTGTATGATTGGCAAGGGGCTCTCTTGGAAGCAGCCTTTCTGTTTCTTGGAATGGAGGTAAGGCTTGCCTTATCTCACACTCCCTAGACCCTACTCTTTAAGTGAGATATTGTTGGGTACATTTGTTTGCTTGTTTCTAAGTGAATGATCGGCAACTCTTTAATCTTATATAAGTGGAGTATAATTAAGTATTATGTTTTGAAGATGGTATAATCTCTTGGCACCTGCCTTAAGTTCAAGCCCACCAAAAGTAATTCAAGGTTTTTTTTAGAGGGTCAAGGTCTTATTAAATCAAAAAGATAAAACATACTAAGATGCATAGTTGTCAAAGGCGCAAGGCGCAAAAAAAGTGAGAGCTTTTTTAAACTAGTCGCATACTCACATAGTATTAAATTACCCTTTTTAGAGGTTTTACATGTTTAGGCTTAAGAGTCTTTAAAAAAATATACAAAGTTTCACTATAAACAGTTAATTATCTAGTTATGTAGAGTTTTTAAAATATAAAAAACTTTTTATGGTTGTTTTAGACTGGTTTATGGTTAAATTTTTTTTGTACTTTGCTGGATTTTCCAAAATTTTGCCGGAATCTTGTCGGAAAATCACCGGAGTGCGCCTAGACTGCCACCAGGTACCTTTCATGCACCTGATTTTTTTGCGCCTAGGCGAGCGCCCGAGGGCTTTTGACAACTAAGCTGTGATGATATGCAATAGCCTTATATGCCTGACCTAGAACCAAGTGATGCCCAACTGTCACTCTTGAGATTGAAAACACAAAACCACTACCAATAAGATGATACTCATTCAGCCAAGAGACCAGCATTTCCTTATTTGATAATATAAAACTGTGTTGATGATCATACATCCCTATAATCACCAAATATATGAAAGAGAACTGTGAAAATAAAACTAAAATCCCAGCCGCCTCACCAAACCATTACATCCCTATATAAAACAACCACCATGGCTGCCTTTTTTTTTTAAAAAATTAATTAGGTTAATGATGGGATTCCAAATCAATTACACAATAGAAATAGGGATTACAATTGAAAAAGAAGAAGATGATGGAATGATGATATTAATAAACGACTGATTACAAGGAAATCAGTTCCAGGGTAAAACCCTTCTCTCTACACAAAGCAGGAGCCAATTACAATTCTAAATAATTTTCTTCACACCCTCCACACACAAGCCTTCCTCTATTTATAACCAACTAACAATTAACTAGTAATCAACATTACTAAACTACCCTTATCTAGAACCTACTATAACTACTAAATATTACCCAAAATATGAATATAAGTATGAACTCTATCAGTTAAAATGTGTTGTTCTCCTTGAATTGAATGTGTAATTCTTTTCTTGGTAGTAGTTATCTGTTTCATGCATTGCTTTGTGAAGAATCAATATATCTGTTACATCATTACTATCATGATATTGCTTGATAGCACATGTGTGATGCAGGTGAAAGATGTTAGATGGGACCCAGAGCTTGGGGGTCAAAATATGGAATTACGGTTAGTAGAATACTTTGCCAATGAGTTCAACAAACAGGTTGGAAATGGGATTGATGTCAGGCAGTTTCCCAAGGCAATGGCCAAGTTGAAGAAGCAGGTTAAGCGTACAAAAGAAATTCTTAGTGCAAATACTGCAGCACCAATCTCAGTTGAATCACTTCTTGATGACCGTGATTTTAGGTACATGCCACAGATCTTTTATTTTTTCCTTAGATTAGGATGGTATACATGTTCTTCCTGCATACTTTGATGGTAGTTTATTATTCCAAATTTTATGGATGATTTAATTAACATAAAGGTTTATTACTTTAACACACCAAATTGTAACTTATGTTTACTTTTTTGTCATTGTAAGTCAGTAAAAATGTCCTTTTTTTATGTTTTATGTAACACACTTTCAGTAGTTTTTTTCCCCTTGTATGCATAACAGGTAAAAATGGTGACATGACACTATTTTTTTTGATGATTTAGCATAGTGCTATGTCATAATCTTTTATAATTTACAATTAAATCAGTGTATGTTATAACTTTCTTATGTATGAATTTACCATTTTTTTCCAGGAGCACAATAACTCGTCAGAAATTTGAAGAGATGTGTGAAGATCTGTGGGAAAGATCGATTATCCCTGTGAAGGAATTGCTTAAGCACTCAGGTTTGAAGACTGATGAGATATATGCCTTTGAGTTGATTGGGGGTGGCACTCGAGTACCAAAATTGCAGGTACTTATGCTATTCCTATTTCATTCTATTACCCATAATTATTAAAGGTTATAGATCTTTTTTTGTTTTGCTGTATTGCTGTTATAATTCCTGTTATATATGTTATATTCTTTGCCAAATCCTTCATGAGGTATCCTCATTTGTTAAGCAAATGCTAAGAATTCTTGATCTAGTTGCAATAATCTTCAGCCATTTGATTAATAAATGTATCCTTTTTCACAGGCTAAGCTTCAAGAATTCCTTGGGAGGAGTGATGTTGACAGACATCTAGATGCTGATGAGGCTACCGTTCTAGGTGCTTCATTACATGCTGCAAATCTGAGTGATGGAATTAAATTGAATCGTAAGCTTGGTATGATTGATGGTTCTATGTATGGATTGATGATGGATCTAGATGGTCCGGAACTTGTAAAAGATGACACCACCACGCAGTTACTTGTGCCACGGTTGAAAAAGTTACCCATCAAGGTAAATTTTGTCAGTAGTTCTGTCAATTTCTATCCATTTACTTATGAAGGGTCAATTTGGGTTGTGTTTTATCTCATAGGGGTCAATAAAAAGAAAAAAATAGCTAGAAGGGAATGGATTAAACAGAATGAAGTTGCACGAAGTCAACCTTCAGCTCATATGGCCTCCTAAATCATTTTATTCAAATATCTAGATTACAATATTGGTTCTCTAGTCTTAGGTAACATATTAAATTTTGTAAATATAGGTGGACAGAACTATTGGCATGTCAATCCATACCGGCCTGTTATTGTTCCATTCAACCTGCTCATCTGAACCATTACCCAACCTGCACATCTATTAATGATGAAAAAGCTACCACTAGTTGATGATCATTTTTATCTTTAATGTCTCACAGATGTTCCGGTCTATCATTCACAACAAAGATTTTGATGTTTCCCTTTTATACGAAAACGAAGATCTCTTGCCACCTGGCGTTACTTCACGCACATTTGCAGAGTATGCGGTCTCTGGGCTTGCTGATGCTAGTGAAAGGTGAGCACCTAAAACTTGATATCCTGATCAGTTTTAATCTCATATTAGTAAATAACTTTTAATTAATTTTTGTCATGTTATTGTTTAACTCCTTAGGTACATGTCACGCAACCTTTCATCCCCTGTTAAAGCGAATCTTCATTTCTCTCTTAGTAGAAGTGGCATACTTACTTTGGATCGAGCAGATGCTGTCATTGAAATATTTGAATGGGTCGAGGTTCCAAAAAAGAATCACACTCTGGAAAATGCTAATGTTTCTGCTCCCCTTAACTTAACAGTTGAAGCTGAATCTGCCAACTCAACAGAAGCTAGTGATGTTCTCAATCCAGATGATTTGACTGCCAACTCAGCAAACTCCACAACAAATGACAAAAATACTTTAGATCTTGGTACAGAAAAGAAACTAAAGAAACGAACATTTAGAATTCCTCTAAAGGTTTGATATCTGGGAACTTACTTGATTCAACTCTTTTGGAAAGCAATCTCATTGATTTTGACTTTGGATATTTTGTAAACTGCTACAGATATCTGAAAAGAGTGTGGGGTTGGTAGTTCCTCTCTCTGAAGATTCTATTGCTGAAGGTAAGATTAGATTGGAGGCACTAGATGCAAAGGATGCAGAAAGGAGGAGGACTGCGGAGTTGAAGAATGATCTGGAAGGTTACATATATGCTACCAAAGAAAAGGTCTGGCATCCTGTTGCCATCATTATCTGTGTGTATATTAGTTTATGTTGATTTCTTTATTGATTGTGGCAGCTTGATTATTTGGAAGAATTGCAAAAAGTTTCTTCCAGCGAGCAACGCCGATTGTTTAATGAAAAGCTTGATGAGGTTATCTCACTCTCTTACTCTCTTTTTGTAAACACAGACGTGTGTATCTGTATTTCAGTTGTTTATTTGCTGGTTATTTAGTAAATTAATAATAAAACGACAAACTTGGGAAAAAGGTTATGAAGAAGCGGTAACACAGAATCAAGTACAAACTGTTTGTATGTTATCAGATAAACTTCCTCGTAACACATGATATGTTGAGTTTTGTTGTTGGCACGCTTATGCTCATCAGCTATGCATTCTTTCAGGTGCAAGACTGGTTGTACACTGATGGTGAAGATGCTTCAGCTAGTCAATTTCAAGAACACTTGAACAAATTGAAAGCTATTGGCGACCCCATTTTTTTCAGGTGTGCAAAGATTAAACTTTTTGTTTGTTTTTCAAATGGCATTGTTATATGACAGAAGATCTTTTCAAACATCTACTATAGATATAAGGAGCTCACAGCAAGGCCAGAAGCGTCACAAAGTGCTAAAGGGTATTTCAGTGAGCTGCAAGAGGTAAAGTAAAATCCAATTAAACTGTTTCAAGTTGTGAAATTCCATATTCTTTTGTCATTTATTTAAACTACGAAAAATAAATTGTGGGAGCAAAACATATGACCTGCCACTTGATAAATATTCATGTTTGCAGATCGTTAGTGGATGGGAATCTAAAAAACCATGGATTTCAAAAGAGAAAATTGATCAGGTGAATTTCTTTCATTTCTCCAGCATTGCTATTATAGTCCTTTCCTGATCATTCTCTAATAAATCATGGTTAACTTGTTGCCCTGTGAACATAACCAGGTCTTACGTGAGGCAGAAAGTTTAAAGAAATGGTTAAATGATAAGGAGGACGAGCAACAAAAGTAAGTTAAAAAATGTTATTTAGTTATTCTTTTTGTTATCCAATTTAGTCACGAAGAACACAAATTTAAAAAAAAAATCCATATGCTTAAAACATGTGTCAATCCTGTTGGAAAACAAGTAAAAATTCATCTTTATTTATGATTTGGTTCTTTTCATAGAACACATTACAAAAACCACTGTTATTAGTGATTTTAAATTCCCTAATTGTTTAAAATCACTTCCATCAACAGGACATCGGCATCCAGCAGTCCTGTTTATACTTCTCAAGAAGTTATCAGCAAGCTACTTGATCTTCAAGACAAGGCATGTTTAAATTTATTTATCAATGGCTAATTATTCGCTTCCTTCCTCGCAGTTTGAGATTTGCTCAAGAACGAATTGACTCACATTAAATGTTATCTCCAAATGGTCAAACAGAAAAACACATATTAGTCAATGAGGAAAGTGTCGAATGTGTCAAAGTTGCCTAAATATCTTCGGCGCTTTTATTCAAATAAACCTATATCACATTAGATAAAGTTTGACCCTAATTGTTAATAAAAAAAGCTAGAAGTTTTCTACATGTGTTTCACCCTACCTATCCATCCTTACTAAACTTGTTTTGACCTGTCTAAATTACCATCTTTGTTTGTTTGTTTGTTTGTTTATATTCATTTTTGTCAGTCAATCATGATTTTGTCATTTCTTTTGCGAATAACATTTATACTAATTAGCAGGTTGCAAAAACAAATAAAATCCCAAAGCCAAAACCAAAAGTTGAGAAACCAATTGTGAAGAATGAAAACGAAAGTCAGACGGATGAACCCAAAGGTTCTAGTTCCTCTACTGATGAGGGCATTACCGACACCAAAAAGGAGGAAACTGACGGGGAATCAGCCAAACATGATGAGCTGTGATTTTAACTAACCAAAGAGACAGAAAGAGGGAGTCTGCTTTTACAGAAAACATCGACAGTTACTTGAGGTTAGGGAAAATGTAGTCGAATTGATATATAGTTGCAGACCAATTTTGAATATCCCCAGTATTTGGGTCTATTTTTGTCCCATTTACCAAGTTTTGTACCCTCTAAAATTTTCTGATAATGATGTATAATACAAGGATGCATTTGAGGTTTCATGATATAATTTTAAGCTTTTTGTATTATTGGCAGGTATCATTATCAATGCTATTTTGTAGTACATAACTCGAAAATGTGTTGGTTTAAAAAAAAACTTGTAATTTTTTAGTTGATGCATAAAGAAAATCACCCAAGTACTTTATTTTTCGGATATTACATACTGTTGTTGGTCTATAGTTATGTTGTAAATAGTCACGCCTATTGTTAGGGCTTAGGAGTTGTGTGAAATCATGTGCATGTTTCCATTGTGTCTCACATATCTCACTTTATTATGTATCTAGAAATAGGACTTGGTGTATTGCGTCTGGTCTGATGTACTAACGTGAAACAAGTTACATCTAAATCTTGAAAACGGCATACTATCGCAATGAATAAAAATCATAAAAATATTATATACATCTTAGATACATAACATTACTCAAGCATATAACAAGAGAACAAAGAATAGAGTCAAACATGTGTTTGAAATTTTGAATCCTTGAAATATTAACATGGCCTACCTATTTATCAACTTACACATAATAACATAATTAATCCCTAAAGTTTATTTAATTGTATTTGATGAAAATATAATTATATTATATATAAGTTATTACCCTATGTATTATACGGATTTTATAAAGCAAATATTAAATAGTTAGTGATGGATATATTTGAATTATAAAATGATATTTTGAGGTAAAAATAATTTAAAATACGTATACAAATACTTTGAATAATAAGTCAATAGTATTATATTATTTTTTAAATTTAGTCGTTTATTCTTTTTAAATCTCATTGTCCAAAACTCTGTTTTTATTATTTTTCATAGAATTTTTTTTCTAATTGTTTTTTATAGAAATTTTATTTCTTAATAAGATCAATTTTCGGTATTTTTTATTTTTAAAATATTTTGTTATCAAAGAATTCCATATTTATAAATATTTAGTTTTTTTCAAAAAATGTATTATTGAAAATGTATTTTTTTAATATGAAAAAATATATAAAAAATGTTGTTCATACCATTTTTTAATAAGAGAGAGAAAAAACCATTTAGTAGAAGAGAGAATCGAGAAAGTTAGTATGAGAAAATATAAAAGTATGACAAGTGTCATTTAAGATTTTTATTTATTATACATAGAAGATATATGTGTGTACAAATTCATAGAAATAGATAGTCGTTATGTATTTATTGGTTTTCTTTGTCATGCTCATCCAAATACATCGATGGTCTTTAACCATTTCAACTTTTAGAAGTAGACAACATGACTAGAGGTACACAAACCGGGTATTTTTTTTGAACTGGTTCCGGTTTTGATAAACAAATTAAGAACATTTTTCTGTTAGGGTAACTGTTTCCGGTTTGGGTTGTCAGTTTTGAAATTGAGTTTTTTCCCACCTTCAAACATGACTAGTGATGGCACCAAAAAGAAGATAAAAGTATAGGCACACACACACGACCAAATTAGTGATGAAATTCTTCTTGGAAGTGTATCAAAGATAGAGATTATTATAATCCTAATCACCATAATGGCATAATCTAGTTAGGGTAAATAGATTTTTGGAAGAATATTACATAAATGTAATAAAGTTTGTCAACTATTTGAATTAAGTTACTGAAATTATGTTCATCTCTTTAAAGCAACTAAATGTTAATTTTTTTTGTTATAATAGTGTGCAATTATCATGAAACTAATTTTTCCCCTAATTTTTTATTTTTTCTTTTAATGCTTATGTGAATATTATCTATATTAGGTGAATTTTATAAAATCATAACATATTTAAAACCAAATACAAACACAGTTTTATAAATTACCTAGAAAATAAGCATGCACCTAATGAGCTTAAACACATTGCAATAATTTTTTAAGTCTGGCTTACAAGAGACCTAGTGTACACATTACTTGAATTAATCAAAGCTAAATTTCTAAAAATAAAAATGTGCTTGCATTTAGGATGGAATTTGGTCATGTTTGAGACAAGTTTTAGTATATATAATTTGTACCTAATGTCTTATACTTGTTCTTCAGTTCACTACATGTTAATTCAGTAAATGGTCTGAATTATTCAAATTTGTTTAAAGCTTAATAATTTAGATTTTGTATGACTCATTCATATGTGTTTTTAGTGAAGTAAACAGTTCCAACATCTGACTGATTTAGATGTATCATTTTAATAGAATCGAAAAGGTATCAAACAACCCTTAAGTGTATATAGCCACAAAAAAAGATGTTAAAAATTTGTTGGACTGAAACAAATCATAATATATAATTAAATATAACATACATATGAGATAACATCGTAATATAAGTTATACAAAGTCGATAGTAGCTACAAATAAACCCTTTAAACAATACAAGGAAAACAAACACATGTATGCAACTAATTTTGGCCACAATAACCATTAAAGTTCACTCAAAATCAATTGAGCGCCAAACTGAGGTTGCAAAGTGATAATGGTATGTGGAGCATGCGAGTATGAGGGTGAAAGCTTGAAGGAGAAGTGTCTTAGAATCATAACGAGTGCAAGTTTTGCTTCTAACATAGCAAAAGCTTGTCCAACACATATACGTGGACCCCCTCCGAACGGGAAATAGATAGCTTGTCCCTTGGTTGCCTTCGACACACCTTCATCAAATCTTTCTGGGTTGAACTCGTTCGCATCATCACCCCATAAGTTAGCATCGTAATGTAACAACATAAGGTGCAACATAAGATGTGACCCTGATGGTAATATTAAGTTCTCTATTTTAGTTTCTTCATGAATCATCCGTCCAAGTGCAGCAATTGGTGGGTATAACCTAAGTACCTCATGCAAGATCTTACTAATCTGCAAATTAGCCAATATATTTATAAATACTAGCTCCTATGTAATGTAACTATGCCTAGCAAGATGGACGGGACGGGTTGGGTAACGGGTCAGAACGGGAGCAGGTTAGGATGGATGCGGGTCAATACGGGTTTTAAGCAAAATCTATTTGGGTTTAAACCGGTTGGTTTTAAAAAAAAAATCAATTTCGCTTAACTTAAAATGAGTTGTAACTAAACAAATAATTTATTTGAATAATTTTTTATGACTTTCTCATTAAATATATTATTGATCATTCTTAACCATTGAAATCCATTATGTTCACATGGTTTTTAAGTTGTCCATCTTGACCCGCTTTGTGTTAAGGTGTTACCCATCTCAACCCATACTATGTCATAATGTTACCCATTTCAACCCAAAATGCAATAATTATTTACCCAATTTTATCCATTATCTTGCTATGAGTCAAGATTGCCATGTATAAATGTAACAAACGAGGGATTGGAAGAAACTTACAATTTTTAAGTGACTTAATCCGTCAATATCTAGTTTTTTGTTTCCAAACACCAATGAAACTTCATCTCTAGCGCGATCTTGCCAGTTAGTGTGTTGACCCAACAAAATCATCGTCCAAACAAGCAAATTTGCTGTAGTTTCTTGTCCTGCAAAGTAGAAGAGTTTGCAGTCTTCAATGACTTCGTCAATGCTAAGCCCAAATTAGTATTCCCTTGTTTCCTGATCTCTTTATCATTTGAATCTAACAATAAGCCTAACAAATCTTCTTTAGGACTTTCTCCATTTTCCTTTGCTTTTACTCGTTTATTAATAATTTCTTTTATTAAAATCTTCACTTCTTTATCAATTTCCTTCATCCTTCTGTTTCTTTTTGTTGGTAAAAATCTATCAATCATACATATTTATGTAAGCAATAGGAAGATCATGTTTCAATCATTTAACCAAGAACAAGAATTGGGATACACCCTAGACAACTGAAACAAAAAATGTATTCTATATGCTCAATGTTTACACAATCGGATACACACACATGCATGCATGCATACATTCATACTTCCATACATACAACAACAAGCATACCTAGTAAAAATCCCACTTAAAGTAGGGTCTGAGGGGAAGGATAGAGACAAACCTTACCCCTATCCCAGTTGGGATAGAGAGGCTGCTCAGAAAGAATCCTCGGCTCAAAGTTATCGTTTAAGGTTAATCACCTCAACGCTTTTAACGATTATTTTCACAAAATAAGTAAAATAACGTTAAAATTAGTGCAATTTTACTTTTGCCCCTTAAGAGCCGGCACATATAACATTATATGTGTGCACCGCAAATGGGACGTAACATACATACATACATACATACGTACATACATACTTACATACATACATACATAAAACACTCTTGAGTGCTTTAAGTCATACTTTATATTATTACATCTTTGATCCGTTAACTTCTGTCCAAACCTGATCACTCAGTTAAGATTAACAATTTGAAATCAAATATTATTACTAAATCTAACAATCATGACGGGTTCAAGAATTGATTGATGTGGGTAAACATAGGTTATTTGTATTGAAGATGATCCAAACTAAAAGGGTGTGTTGTGAAAATTATGGAACTTGCAGTGTGTCAGCTTTGTGCATGGGATCGTGGTACTATTACATGATTTCATGTAGTCCATGTTTTTTTATTTTTTCATTTAGTATTTCCGAATTCTAAGCCATGTTGGCTATCTTAGTGGGTTGTTATTTCCATTTTGTTCGTAGTAGTTGCTGTTTAGTTTTCAGTATTTAAGGTAGCGTAGATCTCCATTTTCAGTATGAGTTTTTATGAATGAAAGCAAGTTCCTTTGAGTCATAAGTTGTCTTATCATTTACAGTAAATATTGTGTTCAAAATACCAACAGTGGTATCAGAGTAAGAGATTCATTCAAAGCAAGTGAGTGTTGAGTCAATGGCGGAACCATCAAGTGCGCTTCCCACACAACCCACTCCCATTCCAATCTTTAAGGGAGATGGGTATGAATACTGGAGTATTAGGATGAAGACGATTCTGCGGTCACGTGATCTGTGGGAACTCGTTGAAGGAGGAATCAACGAGAATGATGCTGATCAAGCGAGGGTTCGTGCGGCTAAGAAAAAGGATGCTCATGCAATGGCTATTATCCAACAGGCTGTTCATGATTCTCTTTTTTCTAGAATTGCTGCTGCTGAAACCTCGAAGGAGACATGGGGTATCTTGAAGATGGAGTTTGAAGGAGACTCACAGGTGAAAGCTGTACGATTACAGGGACTCAGACGGGAGTTCGAGAACTTGGCAATGAAGGAAACTGAAGCTATTGGTGAATACTTTGCTCGTGTTATGGCAATTGTAAGTCAAAAACGTGCCTTTGGTGAAAATGTTAAAGATCAGGCTATTGTAGAGAAGATATTACGTAGTCTTACTTCCAAATTTGACTACATAGTACCTTCAATCGAAATGTCTCATGATCTGGCAAGTCTGTCTCCTGTGCGACTTATGGGGTCTCTTCAATCCCATGAGGAGCGCATCAACAGTCGTAACCCAGATCGAGTTGAGAAACAAGAAGAGCAGGCCTTACAAGTGTTTCATGATAATTCTGCACGTCCAAATGCTCCAACCTGGAACAACCGTGGGCGTGGTCGAGGTTCCACCAGGGGCCGTGGCCGAGGTAGAGGCCCAGAACGAAAGGTCCCTCAATGTTATCACTGCAATCGCTATGGACATGTCAAAAGAGACTGTTGGTACAATGATGAAGCACATGCCAATGTGGCGGCTGAAGGAGAAGAAAGAGATGAAGAACCTCAACAACAACCTCATCTTTTTTTCACCGCAACTCAAACTGATGACAGTGCACCACCGATGATGTTGATGGCGGTTACCCCGGTGACAGAAACAATGAATCATCTATGGTTCATTGACTCTGGTTGCTCCAATCATATGACGGGCATAAAGGAGGATTTCACTAAGCTGGATGAAAGTTTCAAGTTGGAAGTGCAATTAGGTGATAAGAAGAAGTTGGCAGTAGAAGGCAAAGGCACCCTCAAAGTTAATACTGGTCAAGGTAATTTTAAATTACTTGATGATGTTTACTATGCACCAAAGTTGGAATACAATTTGCTGAGTGTAGGGCAACTTATGAGAAAAGGATATGCCATACGGTTTGAAGCCGGGTGTTGCTCCATTACCCATATTGAAACCAACAAGGAGGTTATCAGGGTGGCCATATCTACAAACAATATGTTTGTTTTTGATGCATCTAAAGAAGTTGCAGTGGATAAGGTCAAACCAGATGCATCCATGCTTTGGCATTGCAGATATGGTCACTTGTTTTTTGAAGGGCTGCAACAACTACATGACTTGAACATGGTACGTGGGTTGCCAAAAGTCAAAACAACTGCCTGTGAAGCTTGTATCTTGGGTAAGCATGCTAGACGACCATTTAACTCCACATCATGGAGAGCCACTCACAAGTTAGAGCTGGTGCACACTGATCTCTGTGGACCCATGCAGACTCCAAGTCTTGGTAAGAGTTATTACTATTTACTTCTTATTGATGATTTCAGTCGCATGTGTTGGGTTTATTTCTTGCCATCCAAATCTGATGCTTTTGAAAAGTTTAAGATTTTCAAAGAAATGGTTGAAAAAGAAAGTGGATGTAGAATCAAAGTGTTGAGATCAGATCGTGGGGGAGAATTCAGCTCGAACAAATTTGACAAATTCTGCAGTGAAAATGGAATCAAGAGAGAGAAAACTCCTCCCTACACACCTCAACACAATGGTGTGGTTGAGAGAAAAAATCGCACTGTAATGGGGATGGCACGTAGCATGATGCAAGAAAAAAGGCTACCAAATATGCTGTGGGCAGAGGCAGTGAATACAAGTATTCACGTGATTAATAGATCTCCTACTAAGGCTCTCAAACTGCAAACTCCATATGAAGCCTGGTATCTTTCTAAACCTGATGTTTCTTATTTCAAAATATTTGGTTGTCTTGCATATGGTTATGTTCCTCATCAAATAAGGAGGAAACTTGACAGTAAATCAGAAAGGGAGATATTTATTGGGTATTCACAGGAGGGAAGTGGATACCGATTGTTTAATCCACTCACAAAAAGGCTAAGTATTAAGTGTTATGGTGATGTCACCTTTTTTGAAGACAAGCAATGGGTATGGAATGCAGAGCAGGCAAAAGATATGGTCTTTATTGAACCATTTCCTGGTGAGCTAGTAAGTAGCTATGGACTAGACCCTACTCCACCTACACCTCCTAATGAACCATCCACATCACTAGGAAATACACCTAGTACACCTTCACATGGCTCCAACAGTACTTCTATTGACCAAAATTCACCTACCACTTTGCAGCCTTTATCAAATTCCCAAACTACCCCTACCTCATCACATGAGGCGTCAACCTCAACCTCATCCCCAGAATCTCTTCCACTTAGAACCAAACTTGTCTCTGATGTCTATTCCACAACCCATGAAATTAAACTCAACACTTGTCACTTTGCCTTAAATATTCTTGATCCCACCTGCTATAATGAAGCTGCTCAAAAACAGGAATGGCATGAGGCCATGAAAGATGAACTCAGGAGCATAGAAAAGAATCAAACTTGGACTCTTACCTCTTTGCCTGCAGGTAAGAACACAGTCGGCCTTAAATGGTTGTACAGAACCAAGTTGGGTCCATCTGGTGAAGTGGTGAAGTACAAGGCTCGGCTGGTTGCAAAAGGATACTCTCAACAGCCAGTTGCAGCTCAGTTGGGGTGGTCTATTCATCAGCTAGATGTGAAGTCGGCATTTCTGAATGGTGACTTGAATGAAGACATTTATGTGGAGCAGCCTGAAGGCTTCATTGTTGATGGTATGGAAGACAAAGTGTACAAGTTAAGGAAGGCATTGTATGGTCTAAAGCAAGCTCCACGAGCTTGGTATTCAAAAATTGATGGGTATTTTGCTAAAAAAGAGTATGTCCGAAGTCAAAATGAACCTACTCTTTATGTGAAGAGGGTGAATGTTAATGAGGTTATTTATGTTTGCCTTTATGTGGATGATATTATCTGTGCATCTTCTAGTTTGGATTTGATTGCAGAATTCAAGGAAGGTATGAAGAGAACATTTGAGATGACTGATATGGGTCTTCTTAAATATTTTCTTGGATTGGAAATAAAGCAAACTTCTGATGGTATTTTTATATCTCAATCATGCTATGCTAAGAATTTGTTGAGCAAATTTAGCATGCAGAATTGCAAGACTGAGATTACTCCAATTAATGCAAATGAGAAACTTCAACTGGAAGATGGTTCAGAGGCTGTAGATGGTGAACTATATAGGAGTTTGATTGGTGGTCTTATTTATTTGACTCATACTCGACCTGATCTGGCGTATGCAGTTGGTCTTATGTCACGTTACATGCATAATCCAACTAAAATTCACTTTGGTGCTGCTAGAAGAATACTTAGGTATGTTTCTGGTTCTATTGATTTTGGTATTCTATATGAACGTGCATGTGGTGTACGTTTAGTAGGATACTGTGATAGTGATTGGGCAAGTTCAGTTGATGATCGAAAGAGTGTATCTGCATACGTGTTTTCTGTTGGTAGTGGAGTTGTTTCATGGAGTTCAAAGAAACAAAATATTGTAGCTCTTTCAAGCACTGAAGCAGAGTATGTTTCAGCTACAAATGCAGCTTGCCAAGCAGTTTGGTTAAGAAGGGTAATGAAGGATCTGGGAATGATACAAGAACAACCAACATCCATCATGTGTGACAACAAGTCTGCTATTAATTTGTCTAAGAATCCAATTTTACATAGCAGGTCAAAGCACACTGAATTGAAGTACCACTTCATCCGAGAATTGATTAATCAGAATGAGATTGTGCTTGATTATTGTACCACTCACACTCAACTTGCTGATGTTCTTACTAAAGGCCTGTCAAATGAGAAGTTTCTATTTTTCAGGAAGTTACTTGGAGTTCAAAAGTTTGGATCAAGGGAGGATATTGAAGATGATCCAAACTAAAAGGGTGTGTTGTGAAAATTATGGAACTTGCAGTGTGTCAGCTTTGTGCATGGGATCGTGGTACTATTACATGATTTCATGTAGTCCATGTTTTTTTATTTTTTCATTTAGTATTTCCGAATTCTAAGCCATGTTGGCTATCTTAGTGGGTTGTTATTTCCATTTTGTTCGTAGTAGTTGCTGTTTAGTTTTCAGTATTTAAGGTAGCGTAGATCTCCATTTTCAGTATGAGTTTTTATGAATGAAAGCAAGTTCCTTTGAGTCATAAGTTGTCTTATCATTTACAGTAAATATTGTGTTCAAAATACCAACAATTTGTTCATTTTGATTTTGAGGTCTACTAAAATCACACAAAAGTTTAGTTTACAGCTTTATATTACACCACCTACAAACATAGCTGTGAATCTAGATAGTTGTTTTTTAGTCATTCTAAGATGGGTCTATTTTTATCAGAACTCTTTTTAACCCGGACCAAATAATTAACCTTTTAAACGACTAGTTTTAACCTGACCAATGTTTTACCCACCTGTTTCAACCCAACCCGCATGTTTTGCCAATCTTAACTATTAATTTTCGACGATCTTCTTTAATGGATGCCGCATAATAAAGACAACTAATGAGAAAAATACTCACTGAGATCCTGGAATATACATTGATTGTGCAGCTTTTAGAACTAGTTTTGCTTGTTCGAGTTGAAGTTCAAATATCTTTCTTCCTTCCTCATAGCTACTACCAAACGCGGTACGTGAAATAACATCACTGGCCATTGTTTGGAGATAAGGATAAACATCAACTTCACATGAGCTTCCTTTTGTTTTCCTTTCCCATTTGTGGATCATCTCATTGCAACTAATGTGAAATGCTGGTAACATATGCTGCAAACAAAAACATTGAAATCAAAGGTCACATTTTGATCGATCTATCAGTTTAACCGGAAACAACAGATCGATCGCACCTTTAGTTTCTCAACATGGAATGCAGGATTGATGATCTTTCTGTGTTTCACCCATTGATCTGCATCATCGCTTGCGACTCCTTTTGCTAGCATCTTTGATAATGGATTCCCTCTTAGCTTTTGAAATTGATTGTAATTAGCAAGTATTTGTCGTATCATTGGAGGATCTGTTACGTGCACGATTGGTCGTGGCCCCAACCATGTAAAGAATATGTTACCTATATCAATAATTCAATATAAACAAGTATTACAATTTAAACAACATCATTATAATTAAGGTTTTACCTATAACAGTAATATCTTGTTGTGTTAAATTCATGTATATACGTATGTGTGTAAATGTATGGTTATATGTTTGGAAATAGGGCTGTTAAAAAACTTCTACGTTCTTGGCTCGCTTGAAATTAACTACTTGTTAAGTAGCTCGAGTCAAGGTAAACTCACTCGTTGTCTTGTTTAAATAAACCCAAATTTTGTTATTTATTACAACTCTTGATATTTTTAAGCCTCAGTTTTGGATCAATTTAACTCGTTGGCTTGCTTCATTGACTCATATTTAATCAGTTTATAGACTTTGCATGCTTGTAAAATGTATTATTTTTTGATAAATTTAAAATAAATTAAATGAGCTGGTTTGTTTGGAATCTATATACAGACACCCGTATATATTGTTTATTAAATTATTCTTGTAGCAAATACAATTATATATCTATTATAATAAATAAAAGTCTTTATAGATAAAAGTCATGTTAAAACATCTTAACTTTTATTTCTGTCTCTCTCATGTTAAATACATCATATAATAAATAAATATATTAATTTTGAAAAACTTTTTTTTAAAACTAATTTTTAAACATTGAAAATCAATTTTTATAAAATAGAATATTTAAACATACATTGAAAATAATGCTCGTTTATTAAAATACTAAACAAGATGAGGTTTGTAGCACGTACGTTCAACTGTGTATGATTCAAAGTTTTTAACGCATCAATTCTGGAATCTGTGATTCCTTAATTCTACTTTTACAAGGGTGGTGTTAAACTTACACTTCAGAAGCATGTCCGCACACCCCAAATACGCCCCGTAGTGCCCACTACGGGGCGTTTTGGTACGGCTTGTACTATCTTGGTCAAACGACAGGGGCTGTTATTAGACCTAAATGTCCCGTAGTGGCCACTACGGGGCGTATTGGTACGATGTTCTGAAAAAGTTCCGACAGTGTCAGTTGATTAGACCCAGACGCCACGTAGTGGTCACTACGGGGCGTTTAGGGTTATCCCTAAACGCCCCATAGTGACCACTACGAGGCGTTTAATGTTTAAAACGTGCCAACTTACTGATTCATCGTCCATATATACACACATATTGGGTTACAATATCAAACGTTCACTCGAATCGCTTGACGAGGGGGAGCCGCATCAGGATGTGCCACATCAACATCCTGAGCGCGTATACAGAGCCGTGCGGCTTCCTACAGTTCCGCAGGTGCATGTCGAGCTTAGGCATGCTCATGCTGAGGGTGTCCAGCTCCCTACAGTTCCGCAGCCACGAGATTATCCTCCTCCCCATCTACCTCCACCTCATGATAGCTAGTTAGTATTTTCAGTTATATTTGTATTTGTTAAACAGACACTTGAATTCATGTTTATGTTTTGTATATATTTGGTTGTTTTGGTTGATGATGCGTGTATATATTTGGTTGTTTTGGTTGGTGATGCGTGTTTATTATTTAAATATGTTTTGGTTGGTGATGCATTATTTATCGTATTATTCTGTAACATCAATATGCTTAAACAAATAACGTCATTTATATATCAATTAATTAATATATTTAAATTATTATTAAATCTAATAATTAAAAACATTTTTAGCTTTCAAATCTAAAAGTTTTAAAAAACAATTAAAAATAAACAAACAAAGAGACCGTAAAAAATAAAAAACAAGTTTTAAACAAAAAAATATTAGATTTTTACAAACAAAAAAACATGCGTTTAAAAAAAAAACTAAAATTTTTACCGTACGAGAGATGTCGTCGTAAAGTATAAACGTAATGAGAGATACGTCGCAAAATATAAAAATAATTTTTAAACAAAACTATTATATTTTTAATTTTTTTAACAAAACAACTATATTTTTACACCCCAAAAACATACCCAAACCCCCCAAAACATACTCAAACGCCCCAAGTCTGGTGAGTTTAATTTTTTTAACCCTATATGCCCCGTAGTGGTCACTACGTGGCGTATAGGTCTGCAAAAGCTGACACAGAATGTCTGTCGTTTAACGCTGTCAGTCTGTATTCAAAACGCCCCGTAGTGGCCACTACGGGGCGTATGGGTGGCGGCCGGGGTGTTGAATTAAAATTTTGGGGTGTGTAGATAACCACTCCCCTTTTACAAATATAACTTTTTTTAACAGTTACGAGCGCTAAGCATCATGCATCTTTAGAGCCTTGTAAATATAACTTATTAACCATAAAGAAAATACATACCACAATAAGTCTTGGCAGACGAATAGTTAAACGGTATGACACGAGGAACGATGCTATCGGTTAGTTTGATCGGTTTGCGTTTAGCCTGGTTCGCCATCTGCACCATTTCTTTCAAGTCGCCGAAGAAAAACCGGTAACGATTTCCGGTCAACCCTTGCTCTCTCAGACTCTTCTCCATAGCCTTCGGCCGTAGCCATACCCAATTGAAAAATTGCCACCCATACGCCACCAGCACTAGCAACACCACCAGCACTGCACCCATCATGACTTCCATGTTGCAAGAGACTATCGATCGGCAGAAGTTGACCATTAATAGATCTTCATTAGATCAAGGTGAAGTTGCTATTTATTTTTAAATTGTTTTTCACTAAAGTCCCTCGTGTTGGAGTGGGTGGGTTACTACATATAAAATTGATGTAAACTTTTTAAATTTTATATTAATTTACAAGCTGGTGGATGAAAATGAGAGAAAAGAATATTAAGAGTTGTTATATTATAATATATTGGAATATTGAAGAGGAAAGCAACTAACAATGTATGCTGTACATAATAATTTTGCCGTGAGACCGGTCTAATGATATGTTGGTGACGTTCACTATTTTTATATTATAATTACAAGGGCAGAGTTCTAATTTTCTCTCAAAGGCAAAAATTATTATTATATGCACATTTAACAAATCTCATTATTACGAGTAATATTAATAATAATTTTATAATATTAATATTAATTAAATAATAATAATAATATTTTTTTGAACAACCATACTATCTTACTTCTACTAATAAAGTACACCCAAATATTCCATTTTTGGTTAGATTTGAACCCAATACTTTCTTTTTAACAGACAATGCCTTTAGGTAAGGTCAAATAAAGCAGTTGCATGAAATCGTAACACTGATAATTAATAGACAATAGTAATTAATAATTATTATAATATAACTAAATAATTAAAATTTTAAATAATCACAAAAATAATAATTAATATATAGTAATTGATTAACTGACAATTAAAACTTTTGTAGACAGTTTGATTTGTTATTTTAGGATTAATTGATAGACATTACGACTAATTTTGGTGTGTGCTTAATATTTGTGATGTTGTCACTACAACAAGACATTATGGCTTAACTTGAATTTTAATCAAAAAATGTGACAGGCGCTCCATCTATTTTAATAATAATAATAATATATAATTAAATGGTAATAATAATTATATAATGCTAATTAATTAAAAAAATATGGCAAATAAATTGGCAGTCCTTGTTGTCGGTTTTTGGTATGTGTTTTGATGCTCGTGATGTTATCGAATACCTATATTGCAGAATGATATGACTCAACATTTATATGTACAATTCTAATTGGGTATCATTATATTAGGCAAATTGTAGACGTTTATCTTTTGTAGTTATTATTGAATTATTACATGTGAATAGTAATATTATTTAAATAATAATAATACTAATACTAATTAATTTTTATGTTATGTTTGTTCGTCTTATATTCGTGTTTATTGATACTTGATTTTAATGACCAAGCACAATATTCTTTTGTTATGATATGGTGTACACGTTTATGACAGTATACTTTAAAGTTGTCAGAATATCAACCATTATGGCGTGTTTTATATCTGTGTTCTTGAATACGGGATCGTATATACATTATGATATTTGAAAACGTTGCAGAAATCACATTGCAACGGACGGGGTAACCCATTAGTTAAATATAGAAAACAAGATAACATGGGATATATGTTAATTCCAAGGGGTGACTGTCATTAGGGCTATCTTATCAGGTCAGACACGACCTGTTAAGACACGACACACGAAATGGTTAGACACGAACACGAACACGACATGAATTCTTTTCATGTATGTTTTTTCAAATACGAGCACGAACCGTTAAAAACACGAAAAACACGAAATGACATGTTAAGGAACATGTTAACAGTTAACATTATAAATGATATGTGAAAGAACCTGTTAAAACCTATTAAAGAACATGTTAAGGAACCCGTTAAAAAACTGAGGTTAGACAATTAGAAATTTTTTGTTGCTAGTTGGTTACACACATATTTTATTATATTATTTATTTTAAATTTTAAATTTTCAACAGGTATTAACATGTCTTAACGGGCCTTAACAGGTCTTAACGGGTCTTAACAGGTCTTAACGGGTCTTAACATGTCAACATGTTTTAGACACGGAACATATTAATGGTAAATACGAAACATGTTAATGTCGTGTCTGAAATTATCAGCCCTAACTGTCATGATGACTTTTGAAATATTCACTCTTTCACGTCGTTGGAGTTTTTTTTTTTTTTTTTTAATATATCGAGAACATGTATGGTACCAATATTAATTTTAACCTGATATCAATCGAATACAAATAGTATCATGACTTATATTTAACATTGGTACCTTATGTTTCAATCTTTTTGCATTTTCAGTAGTATTAGTAAAGTTCTATACCAAACCAACAAAATGGGTACACTATTTGCTTTATATTGTGACTCAGTATCATACCAATCTCATTCATATTTGTTTTCTATTGTGAAATTAGTGGCTTAATTATACGAGGGATTGATTGATATTTAATAAAACCTAAAGGAAACGTGAACTTGTAAGTTGCGACATGGGCGTTGAGGGGGGATTCAAGGGACCACTGGCGGAGGATTGGAAGGACCCGGGGGTGCCCCGGCCCCCCCTGTTTTTTCGTTCAAGAGTGTCAATATAATAGTATTTCGTCCGAAAATCCTTCGGTTCCCTTCGTTTTCTTCCTAAAAATCCTTCGGTCCCCTCCGTTTTCATCCTAAAAATCCTTCGGCCCCCTCCGTTTTCTTCCTAAAAATCTTTCGGCCCCCTCCGAACTTTTTTCCAAGCTCCGCCACTGCAAGGGACCTCGACCACATGACCAATTGGCTTGGTAAGTTTTTGTGAATTGTTACACAAATGGAAAATAATTTGTTAATTTTTCTTTGAAATTAATTGATGCATTAATGACATGAATGGTATAAATTTGCATGTCTTATGTTTTGTAAAAAGGGTGTATATGTTTTAACTCATAACTTACGAGTATTAGTTGACTCGTTTTACACGCATGTCATATTGAATAGATATGAGTAACAAAAGATTTGTGACAAGAAATGGAGCTTTTCCCTACCCCTAGTATGGCAAACCGATAAGGTATAGAATGATTTTATTAATTATGAGCTATGCATGTTATGTTTTCTTTGTTTTTTATGCTCAAATCTCATTTTATTTCGTATTGTTTTTTCTATAACTTCATCATACAATTATTCTATTGTCTTCCCTTTCTATTAGCAAATAACTAGCTTTCGCACTCTTTCGAACCATTTTATTTTCACAAACTTATACATCTATACACTCACATACGCGCATGTATAACGTTACAATTATACTTATAGAATCATACAAGAGAGTATAATTAATTAGTTTGATGGCATAGACGTACACACATAAGGTTACAATATGCATGATTTTGTAAAATGAAGGTATTTCATAGAGCTGGCAAAATGGGTACCTATTAAAACACGATTAGACATGTTAAATAGAAAGATTATTATTTGATTTTATAACTTTTTAAAAATAATAAAAATTAAGAGTCTAGAATTCATCATTTTTGTTTTTTCCTATATAAAATATAGAACTATTATGCATAAATTACCAAACCAAGTGTTAAACAAGCCGTTTTCTTGTTTTATATTTGCATTAGTCGCGTCGTCTGAAACCTGTTAAAGCCGTTAAGACACGTTTTGCCAGCCTTAGTATTTCACTTCTCATTAAGTGATCAAATGAAGAAAGCTAATAATATTTGAGGCTTGAGAAACAAAAACGAGTTCTAAGCGTCAATAATACGTAACAACTTGCAACATATTATCAATAGCTAGAATTTGATTTTTGTTTAATTTAGTGAAGTTAGACATAGTTTTTAACAATCAATTTTTATAAACTTCAATATAAATGAAATCTTCATTTCACTAACTTAAAACATTAAATCAACAATATATTCATATAATTTAATTAATAATACTAATATAAAAATAATATTTATAACATTCAATCAGAATGATAACATGAACAATATTTTTATCATTAAAAAATAATAATTTGTATCAATTAATAATAATAAACCATTATATATCATTTAAATTATTTTTTTGAAAGTACACTGCTTCATAAATGAGCCCGTATATGAATAAAACTGTTTTTCATATTTTTATATTAAAAAATATTTGAGAAAAATATATAAATAAAAATAATGCATGCTTGATATGATTGATTTGATAAACGTATGATCTATTGACTAGAGGAATTATTTAAAATGTTATAAAATTTATAAATATAAGCTATACAAATATTAAAACCTTATTTTATTTATAATATATATCATTTAAAGTTGGGAGTCAATATGAAGTGATCTTATGTAGTTATGTGTGTCCCTATTGCCTCACTGTGTCAAGAAAACCTTGCTTCCACCATCTGCCACTTTCACTCACCATCAGCATCCATGGCTATTGTTTCTCACGTCGCTTTCTTTAAATCTCCGTGGAATCATTCACTGAATCTTGTTTATCTCTTTAAAAAAAATAAACTTTAATGTTCTGTTCTAATAATGTTTAATTATCATGTAACTATTTTTTCCCCTAATTTTTTATTTTCTTTTAATACTTATGTGGATTTTATTTATATTAGGTGGATTTCTAAAATCATAACATATTTAAAACCAAATACAAACACAATTTTATAAATTACCTAGAAAATAAACATGCACCTAATGAGATTAAACACGCTTGACCGACGTCGAAGTACCGATTAAATAAGAGTTAATGAGTGTGTTCCTAGCTACCTTAACTAGTAGGGTAAGTAGGGTGTCGAACCACGAAGAGTTTAGGTGGATGGTGTATCGTTAGTTGATTTAATCTACTTTAACTAGACGAGAAATTGTAAAATTGATTGATGGGTGTTTGAACTTTAGTAAGAAACTGATTTTGTAACAAATTAACAATGAAAGAAAATGGATTGTAACTTAATTATGAAAACGAATCACACCCGTGATGTGAATTAGAAGGAAAGTAGGAATCTTTATGATTCAGTTAAGTAAGACAATCATATAGACATAACTTGTTACTTTTTCGGTTGAACGGACATTCATAATTGGAAAACCTAATTTTAGTAATTAATTGATACAAAACCAATTGATGTTAATCTTAAGATATCAATTACCAATATCAATTTGAGATTGATAATCCAATTGACATTCAATGTTTCACAATTGTAAACTGAAAAATGATGAATATGCAATTGAATAAGAAAAGTCAAATCATTCGATTCAATACGAAAAGCAACATACAAACAATTAAAAAGATAGAAACCCACTATTGTTTGTAGTCAATTACAATTGAAATCATAGAAATCCTTAAACCTAGCTAACCATTCACCAGGGCGTGATTTCAACGGAATTAGCCTTGCATCTTCATTCGGTTGTGTGCTAACATCAATTCGGGAACCTCCGAGGTGTTTGGAATGGTTAATTGATGAATTCCTAGGCCTTGGAAACCTCCTAGAACCTCCAAAAGTCGTCAAAGTCGAAGATAGGTCGAAACCCTAGGTTCTTGGGCTTAAATAGGCAGCAAAACGGGAAAAATCAGGGTTTTGGGGTGCCCCGGCGTATCGGAGGCGTATGATACGCCAGTCATGATCTTCTGGGTTGTTTGGCTCTGTGATACACCACCAATACACCATTTTGGGCACCCGGCGTATAATACGTTGGCCTTGGTGTATCACACGCCAATGCAGACTTCATAGTTGGATTTGTCTCGTCGAGAAACGCAGTTTTCATATACTATGGCTTCCGTAACTCCTTTCCTAGCATGAGATATGATCATTTCAATTTTGTGGCTTTTGCAGGCTAATTCTGGTCCGTCTGTTAACATTTCCATCTAGTTAGCGTCTTCGGACACCCGTTTAACATGTTTTACCTGCAATTCACAAACGTATGTCAAAGTACCGTTGTTCTATATGAAATGAACATAAAAACATATCTTTAAACTCTTTAAACATACGAAAACCATAACCCTATCAACGCTTCAATGACTTTTAAGTTTTGCTTGCAAGAGACCTAGTGTACACATAAGTTGAATTACTAAAAGCAAAATTTATAAAAACAGAAATGTGCTTGCATATAGGATGGAATTTGGTCATGTTTGAAGAACATAGGAATGCGATTCTTGGGGAACCGTTATCGGAGGAGGAATAAAATCGGAGCTTGTTGAACGGTATCGGCATAGTGATTGTTCTCACCAGAAACCTAATTAACCTGTACACTAACCCTTTTCTAAAAATGCCGCCGACAGAGCATCTTCTCGTCGTCACCATCGTAAGCGCCGGTGAGTCCAGAAAACTGTTCACACTCCTTGATGCCTCCATTTGAGACATGAAATGGTTGCTGAATCTTTTCTAAACCATCGGTGATTCTAGAATGAGGTTGCTGAAATGGTAGCTGAATGTTCATCGGAAGCCCAAATTGGGAATTAGGGCATGGATACGTTCTTTTGTGGAGAATGAGGAAACTGACGTATTTTTTTTAAAAAAATGACGAAAAAAAATACTAATCAGCAGCTAACGTGGATAAACAGATGCCACGTCATGAAAAAAGTTAACGTCGTTTGTATTTCGTTAAACGGGGAGTGCCACCGGAAACTATGTTGAAAGTTGGGAGTGACACTAAACATTTCCTCAGTTGGGAGTATTGCCGGCCAACAGGTTAAAGTTGATAGTATTTAAATCCAATAACCATTTTAAATATAATTATAAATATGTGTCTTATATATACTTGTTGGTACCCGAACTTTAAATAATCAACCACTATGTCTAATTTAGTTGTAGTACAACTAATGGATTGTTTGGTTTAATAAGCGTTAATTCAATAAAATGTCTGAATTATAAAAATCTGTTTAAAACTTAATGGTTAAGATGATAACTGGCTTATTCAAATATATATTTTTTTTGAAATAAGCTGTTGCAACATCTAGCCGATTAAGATGTATTCTATTAATAGAATTGAAAGATTATCAAACAACTCCTAAGAGTATATAACAAAAAAAACTTGTTAATTTTTTTTTGAATTGAAACAACTTATTATATATAATTAAACATAACATGCAATTGAGATAACACCATAATATAAATTATACAAAGTAGATAGTAGCTAGAAACAAACCCTTATTAATACAAATTAAACAAGAAAACCATATATGGAAGGTCACAATAAACATTAAAGTTCACTCAAAATCAATTGAGCGCCAAACTGAGGTTGCAAACTTAGAATGATATGCGGAGCATGTGAGTATGAGGGTGAAAGCTTGAAGGAGAAGCGACTTAGAATCATAACAAGAGCGAGTTTTGCTTGTAGTATAGCAAAAGCTTGTCCAACGCATATACGTGGACCCCCACCGAATGGGTAATAGGAAGCTTGTATCTTGGTTGCCTTTGACACACCCTCAGCAAATCTTTCTGGGTTGAATTCGTTCACATCATCACCCCATATATTAGCGTCATGATGTAACATCATAAGATGCAACATAAGTTGTGACCCTGATGGTAATATTAAGTCCCCTATTTTAGTTTCTTCATGAATTATCCGTTCTAGCGCAACAACTGGTGGGTATAACCTAAGTACCTCAAGCAAGATTATATTAATCTGCAAATTAATTAACCAATATATTTATAAATACTAGCTAGCTCGTATTTATGCCACTAACAAAAAAGGAACTGGAAGACAAACATACAATTTTTAAGTGACTTAATCCGTCAATGTCTGGTTTTCTGTCTCCAAACACCTTTGAAACTTCATCTCTAGCGCGATCTTGCCAGTTAGTGTGTTGACCCAATAAAATCATTGTCCAAACAAGCAAACTTGCTGTAGTTTCTTGTCCTCCAATGTAGAAGAGTTTGCACTCTTCAATGACTTCATCAATACTAAGCCCAAAAGTAGTATACCCTTGTAGCTTAACTTTATCATTTGAATCCAGTAATATGCCCAACAAATCTCCTTTAGAACTTTCTCCGTTTTCCTTTGTTGTTAGTCGTTTATTAATAATTTTCTTTATTGAACTCTTCACTTCCTGATCAATCTCCATCATCCTTCTATTTCTTTTTGTAGGCAGAAATCTATAAAGTCATATATATTTTAAATCAAATATCAATTATTACTAAATTTAACAATCACGACCGGTTCAAGAATTGATATGGGCAACCATGGTTATTTATCCATTTGATTTTTAGGTCTACTAAAATTACACAAAAGGTCAATTTACACCACCTGAATGCATGTTGTTGTCATGAAAGCAAACATAGCATGTGAACTTTATTTCCTGTCATTTAAATTAAGATGATTCTATTTGGATCATAATTCTTTTTAAATCGGATCAACACAATAACTTTTTAAACCACTAGTTTTAACCTGACCATCGTTTCTTGTTTCGACCCGTTACCGACCTAACCAGCATCTTTTGCCAATCATAACTGTTAATTTTAGACGATCTTGTTTTTAATGGCGCCACATAATAAAGACAACTACTGAGAAAAATACTCACCGAGATCCTGGAATATACATTGATTGTAAAACTTGTACAATTAGTTTTTGTAGTTCGCATTGAAGCTCAAATATCTTTCTTCCTTCCTCATAACTGCTACCAAACGCAGTACGTGATATTATATCACTGGTCATTGTTTGGAGATAAGGATAAACATCAACTTCACATGACCTTCCTTTTGTTATCCCTTCCCATTTTCTAATCATCTCACTGCAACTAATGTGAAACGCCGGTAACATATGCTGCAAACAAAAACAATGAAATCATAATTTTGATCGATCTATCAGTTTAAACGGAAACAACAGATCGATCATCGCACCTTTAGTTTCTCAACATGGAATGCAGGATTAATGATCTTTCTGTGTTTCACCCATTGATCTCCTTCAACATTTGCAAGTCCTCTTGCTAGTAACATTGTTAATGGATTTCGTCTTGGCTTTTGAAATTGATTGTAATTAGCAAGTATTTGTCGTATCATTGGAGGATCTATTACGTGCACGATTGGTCGTGGCCCCAACCATGTAAAGAATATGTTACCTATATCAATAATTCAATATAAACAAGTATTACAATTTACAACTTAAACTGCATCGTTAACGACGTTACAAGCTAGGCTTTATCTGTAATATAAATCTCCTGTAATTATATGTTCATGTATATACATATGCATGTGTGTAAACGTATGGTTATATTTTTTTTTTTAACGGCAATTTGGATCACTGACGGGCCATAGACCCACCCGATCATATCCACACCCAATAGGAGGAAACCCACCATAGGTAAGAGAAAACCCCCAGCTCAGCATGAAACCCCTATTTTGTCCATACCAGGACTTGAACCCGTGACTTCCCCAATATTGAAGTCACAGGGTACCTCTCCTCAACCACTTGAGCTAATGATCATTGGTAAACGTATGGTTATATGATTGGACATTTGGACACATCGCTGTTAAAAAAACTTCCAGGTTCATGGCTTGCTTGAAACTAACTGTTTGTTAATTAGCTCGAGTCAAGGTAAACTCACTCATTCCGTGTTTAGATACACACAAATTTTGTTGTTAGTAACAATTCTTGATATTTTTAAGCTCAATTTTAGATCAATTTAACTCGCAGCTTCCTTTATTGACTCATATTGAATTAGTTTATACACTTCGCATGCATGTAAAATGTATTATTTTTTGAAAATTTAAAATAAAATAAATTTGCTGATTTGTTTGGAATCTGTATATACAGACACCCATGTGGCCATGTGTATTGCTTATTAAATCATTCTTGCTGCAAATAAATCTATTTCTATTTATTCTAATAAATAAATGTTATTAAATACATCTTATATTAAATAATAATATTAATTGTGAAATATACTTTTACACATTTTTAAACTAAAAATATTAATACACAAAAATAAATTAATATTAGAAAACAACTTTTTAAAAAGACAATTTATTATAAAAATATAGAATAATACATGTCACTTTTTTATCATCTAAATCAATTCTCTTTCATAATAAATAATAGTTTTTTTAACGGCGATGTTAGAACATCGTATGTTGTCTTAACCGGTCTAACCGGGCAGAGGTTACTAACACATACACCCCAAATGCACGGAAACCCCATAGAATAGGTAAACCCTTATCCCCATTGGGATCGAACCTGGGATAAACCCAAGCTGATCCTTCACCTGGTGTCCTTCGAACTTGCACTCAGATGGATTCGAAGCCTAACCTCTACTATGGAAGGTAAGAGCTCTAACCACAAGGCTGAGTTTTCATGACAATAAATAATAGTTATATTCTCTATTTTATTAGATAACATTTTCTCAAATTAGAAAATATACTAAATTGGTCTACAAAGTTTGAAATTTTTTAAAAATCAGTTTTTTTAGACAAAAGTTATTTTAAAACTGTAGTTTTAGAAAAAGAAATTCTCAAAAAATAACTTTTCTTGCAAAACAATTTTTATTTAAAATAACTTTTCTTTAAAAGTATATAAAATTTATTTTTCGACCCGTGTAACACAAGATATTTAATTTAGTTAACCATAAAAGAAAATGCATACAACAATAAGTCTTGGCAGATGAATAGTTAAACGGTATGACACGTGGAACGATGCTGTCGGTTAGTTTGATCGGTTTGAGTTTAGCCTCTTTTGCCATCTGCACCATCTCTTTCAAGTCGCCGAAGAAAAACCGGTAACGATTTCCGGTCAATCCTTGCTCTCTCAGACTCTTCTCCATAGCCTTCGGCCGTAGCCATACCCAATTGAAAAATTGCCACCCATACGCCACCAGCACTAGCAACACCACCACCACTGCACCCATCATGACTTCCATGTTCAAGAGTGATAGATTACCAGGATAGATGTGATATGTTTCAATCCTTGCATGCTTCTCATTACGTATCAACTTATATAGATTTACAATATTACATATGACACCCTATACTATACACAGTTTGTCATATTCATATAAATCAATCTCAAACGACTGTCTAGTCTAATAAAGAGAGTATCGTCAGCAAAAGTTGACCAACTAATTGATCTTCATGGGATCAAGGTGAAGTTGCTAATTATATACTTTAAATAATTTTTCACTAAAATCCCTCGTGTTGGAGGGGGTGGGTTACTGCATAGTACATATGATATTGATGTGAACTTTTTTAATTTTTAATTTTTTATATTCACACGCTGATGGATGAAAATGAAAGAAGAATATTGAGAGTTGTATATATTGGAATATAACAATTTCAAGGGCAGAGTTGTAATTTCTCTTCAAAAAGTAAAAATGAAATATAGAAAACATGATAACACCATACTAACATATGTTAACTACAAGGGTCTCTTATGAAGACTTTTGAATGAGTCACTCTATCACGTGAGAGAATTTATTTTTATATAATTAAGCACATGTATGATACCAATATCATATAAATAATCTTATTTAACTGATATCAATCGAATACGATGAGTATCATTACCGTTATTTAGCATTGGTACTCTTATGTTTCAGTATTTTTGTATTTTCAATAGTAACGATGATGTTTGGTATCAAACTGACAAAATCGGTATACTATTCGCTACATATTGTCCCTCATTTTCAGTATCGTATATGTTTGGTATCAATCTCACTTTCTTTGTTATCTATTATGAACTTAATGGGTTAATCCATGCGCTTCAAGGTGGTGATTGATCGATATTTAATAAAATTTAAATAAAACGTGAACTTGTGACTTGTGACATGGACATTCATGGGGGAGGGGGGTACGTATCACATATTAATTCAAGGCGTCCCGAGCATATGATTGATTGGTTTGATAAGCGTAAAATCAATTGTAATTTTTTCTCTTTAAATTGACACATAGTCAATGTTGAATTTTTTTTTTCATAACTTCGATTAATGTATTGATGAAATGAATGGTATAAATTTGTAAATCTTTTGTGTTGGAAAAAGGACGCATATGTTTAACCTATAATTTGCGATCATTATTTGACTTGTTTTACATGCATGTGAGGCCGAGTATTTATGAGTAACGAAAGGCTTGTGGCAAGATGTGGAGATTTTCTCTACCCTAGTACGGCGAACCAATAGTGTATAGAATGATTTTATTATGAGCTATGCATGTTATGCCTTCTTTGTTTATTTCAATTCATGTGATAATGCTTTGTTTTCTGCTACAATGACTTGACTATTTCAATTTAAGAACTATGTTTTTATTGTTTAACTCAATTGAAAGAACTTTCAAATTTGGGGCCTTTCACTCTTCTGCCCAACTTTCATTTTTTTATAGTGCAAATGAGGTGAGTTTGGTCAAGATTTTGTTAAGGGGTATAAGTGTACTCTAGGAACAAGTAATAAGTTCTAATACTGCATACGTACTCACGTAAGTGTATTTTATGTATATGTTTGTAAAACTGAAATATTCACGTATAGTATAGTGGTACAGAAGATTGATTGAAAAAAAAACATTATTTGAGCCACATGGAACAATAAAACAAGTTAGTCATTATTAATGTTTAGAAAATATGTAGCAGGTTGAGTTAGTTGACCCACGTTTGGGCATTGTCCACAATTAAAATTATTTTTTGTTTCCTCATGTTCAAATAATTTTTTTTTAATTCTATCTTTTGTACAATTTTATCATGCATGAAATATTTTAACATCACAAGTTACACTACACCGAAAGTCATCTATAGCGACGACAAAAGTCATCGCAATAGCCACGAAAATCGTCGCAATAGGTTATAGCAACGACATGTCGTCGCCCTTTGGTCGTCGCTATAGGTTAGTCGCTATTGCCAAGAGAAGTCGTCGCTGCAAATGTCGTCACTATAGGTTAGTCAGTAGCGACGACAAGTCGTCGCTATAGGGGTCTGACACATTTATTTTTATAACCAAAAATATGAAGCCAGTATACAAAGAACATTAGTAAGTATACTAACATGAAGAGTGATCATAATAGACATCTTAACATCTCCCGAAACCTCCTACCAGCTCCGATAATGGAAGGAGGCATGTCTATCAACTTCATTAGATATCAACCGTATAAACAGCTGATAATTTTCTCCAACAGCTCTGTATAGGTTGGATGAGTAATCGAACTCAATTGGAAGTGGTCTGCTTCCATTCTTTTGAAATTTGTCGTATAAGTTCAAGTTTTTTCCATGGGCTCTTCGTTTGCTTGGTTTAGCTACATTAACACATGAAATTAAAAGTTACCAAATTGAATAATATGTTCAAGGAGATTAAAAATATATTATACTAGAAACTTACATGATTCGCAACTGGTTGGCACCCTATAAGAATGCCTATGTGGAGGTTCATCACCCCCGTCACCGCCATGATAATCGGCAACATCCGCCATTCCTTGGCAAAAGCATAAATGTTAACAATTTTAACAAATGCAACAATACAATATTAACAATATTAACAATTTACAAGAAATACAACAATGAAATAGCAAAAAATGTAAACAATTATAACAAAAGTAAATAGCTATCATACATTTATTCGGAATCGTCACTACAATAATGTTTGTCTATTTCATCATCATCAACATCTTCATCTTCCTCATCTTCATCTTTTTCATCATCATCATCATCATCTTCTTCTTCTTCCTCTTCATCATCGTATTCTACTTCATCATCATCAATGAAAATCTGATCGTCCACACCTTCATCTAAAGGTTCCCTCATAGGCAACGGGCCTAAGTCGACTACTAAGTCACAAAAATCTTGAGTTTCTTGCGATACATTCAACTTATCATTAACAACTAAGTTATAATCAAATGATTGGTTGACGTGTAATATATCTACTTCATTAACCCCACTCATACTTGGATGATCCCAAAGTTTTCGATGATGAACATTTTCTACAACCCTCCAATTACCGGTTGTTCGAGAAGGATCTTGGAGATAAAACACTTGTTTAGCTTGTGTAGCTAAAATGTATTGCTCATTAACAAACCACTCACGGCTAACATCAATTGCAATAATATTATTCTTCTTAACAAAGCGTTTACCCGATGTGTTGAACCATTTACAACGAAATACTACAACTGAGTAACTATTTACATAGTTCAACTCTATAATCTCCTCTAGTTGACCATAAAAGTGAGTACCATCTTCTCCTATTGTAACAACACCACTATTCTGAGTAGTGCGACAGACATCACGACTGTGTACTACAAATCTAACACCGTTGACTATACAAGCCGTGTACACATATGCATTCAATGGGCCATGTGCTGACTTTAATTCATTGGACAACTCTATGGACATTGATGATGACGAAGACGACAATGACATATTTGATTTATATTGAAACCATGAGGAGAATCCTGTGTTTAGATCACGTCCGGGAAATTCAGATTCAAATTCACTATACAATTAAAAAAATTATAGATTAGTTTACTAAAGCAACTAATATGAAAATTAACCAAGTAAATAAATACGCTTACGATATGTAGTCTTTAATTTCATCGCAGTTGCTTAATACAAACCATTCCAATGATTTTCTAACATCTTCAGAAAGTGATATTATTTTCTTCTTTGAAATTGGGCGGCATTGTGATGAAAAAACATGAAGATGTCTCTTGGGAATGTTAGCATTTGCTTTTTATCAGGACGGTTGAATTTGGTTTGCATACCTTCAAGATACATAGAACAGAAGGTCAATGCTTCATCTGCAACATAGCCCTCTGCTATTGATCCTTCAAGTCTGGCTTTATTTCTAACATATGCCTTTAGCTTCTTCATGTATCTTTCATAGGGATACATCCATCTCATATACACATGCCCACCAAGAATAGCCTCTTCAGGCAAATGAATAACTAGATGAACCATTATGTCAAAAAATGCTGGAGGATATATCAACTCCAAATTACATAGTATCTTGATCATATCTTTATGAGCTTTCTCCATGTTTTTCACATCAAGTGATCGTGCACAAATTTTTTGAAACACAGTGCAAAGATCAATGATTGTTGTTGAAACATTTAGGGGCAAACATCTTTGTACACCTATTGGCAACAATCGTTGCATCAAGATGTGATAATCATGAGACTTTAACCCGATTATATTTGAATTATTATGAAGCACCTTGTTTTTAAAGTTCGAACCAAAACCATCGGGTAGTCTCACTCCTCTAATAAACTTACAAAAACGTTCTCGATCTGTAGGTGTGAAAGAGTAAAGAGCATGTGGTTGGTAAAACTTGTTGTTATTCTTAGTTAGCCAAAGATTTTTTCGAATACCCATCTTCTGCAAGTCTTGTCTTGCTTTAGGTGTGTCTTTTGATTTTTCATTCATTAGTTAAGTACCCAACAAACTTTTACACACATTTTTCTCCACGTGCATAATATCAAGATTGTGTTTTAAAAGAAGGGAAGACCAATAATCTAACTCAAAGAAGATACTTTTTTTGCTCCAATTCAACTCTGATGCAGCTCGCTTTCTTTTCACACCTCCATGGCTTGGATGTTTACCCGGAGCACGAATGGGAAGGCCTTGTAATTGTTTTAATATTTTTGCATTACTTAACTGTTTAGGAGGATCTCTGGTCTCCTTTTGGCCATTAAATAACAAATTTTCCCTTAATTTATATTATGATTTTTAATCAAAAATCGTCTATGACCAACAAAAGCTATCTTGTTAGTTATAGGGCACGAGGGTGTGTCTTCGTTACAGTAGAACATGCTTTATAACCTTGACCACTCTATCCAGACAAGCTACTACGGGCAGGATAATCATTAATAGTCCACAAAAGGGCCGCACGCATCGTGAATATGGTTTCGGTGTGTGCATCTCTCATTTGTACTCCATCAGTCCACAACGTTTCCAATTCATCCACCAAAGGCCTTAATAAAACATCAATATCCTTTCCAGGAGATTTAGGGCCAGAAATTAGCAAAGTTAACATCAAAGAAGACTCTTTCATACAGAACCAAGGCGGTGTATTGTATGTTGTCAACACCACCGGTCACATACTGTAAGCCTGACTCATGTTACCAAATGGATTAAATCCATCTGCAGCCAATCCCAAACGGACGTTCCTGGGTTCCTTAGCAAAATTAGGATATCTGTTATCAAATTCTTGCCATGCCTTCCCATCAACCGGATGACGCATCATACTTGTGACACCCCGTAAAATCCAGGTCAGCTTTAATTCTATTTAAATGTTTATTTAAATGATATTTGTACACGTGACACTAGATTTAGTTTAATTTAGTGTTACATGTGGCACACGATAATCGGTGAATTATCGCAACACGTACACACGTGTCTAAAGAAACACGAACGTTAGTGAACGTCTAACACATTGTGTAACAAAAAACTCGAAACCTCACGAAACGCTCAAACATTGAACTTGGAAGTTCAAACAAGGCCAAACGATAGTTCGTAAGCGTGAAAACGACGACGAACAGATCAAACCATTGAAATTGGGCCTGTTGGGCTCTTCAGAGACCCATAGCGGTACGCGATGGCCCTTAAGAGGCCCCATAGCGGTACGCGACGAGTTTCAGCGGTACGCGACGCCGCCCAGTCGACAAAATCTTTATTTAACCAAGACAATCATGCCTATGCTACCTCTTACCATCATTTCCTCCGGTTTTACACTCCACCACCTGACCATCTTCGTCTTCTACACCTTGTTACAGCCTCTTTTCACTATTGAAGACTAGCTTGAAGCTCAAGAACCTTGAAGGAAGCTTCCTAGGTCACCATCCACCACCACCACCACTTCGTTTCTGCTGAGAGTAAGCTATCCAGAAGTCTTGGAGGTTGCTAGCATCATCATTCATCAGTTCTTGGAGCATTTGAGGTAGTTTCATGGCTAAAATGCTCTCTACACATCAATACACACACATGCAAGGGTTAAGACCCACATGCAAGCACTAATCCATCACATGCACGAATTTTATGATGTTTGAATCTGGGTTTGTTGATGAAAATACTGTTATCAATGATCTAAGATGATTTGATGATGATTCATGATGATCTAAGAGTAAGTGTATGGGTAAAATGCATGATTTGAGCTTAAATGGGTGATTTACTCACATGCATGTATGATCTAGGAATGATAGATAGATTCTTGATGGTTATTGATGATGTTGTTAGTATGTTGCTGATTTGATCTTGTTAAGATGGCTAAAACATGATTTTCTTGATGAACTTTCTAATTATAGTAACTTTTTAGTTACACTTTGATGATAATGGTGATATTGTGTATATGCATGTGTATAAACTTGCTAGTTGGATGATAAAATAATGATTAGAAGCTTAGGAATGTGATTTGGATTTGGTTATGGCCATTTTTGGCAAAGTTACTATTTTTAGTAACTTTTCTAGTTGAAATATTAATAAATGATGATTTGGTTTAGACTAACATGATTAGGTGATGTTAAATGGCTTAATTTGATGATTTGTGACATGAAAATGGCTTAAGTATGTTTAGGATGATCATTTGATGCATTTAGGACAAAGTTACTATTTTTAGTAACTTTATTTTTAGGAATATCGATTTATGAATATTTTGTATGATATGAGCATGCTAAATGGCTTATTATGACTTAAAATGGCTAATATATGCTAAGTTAGATGGTTTCCGATGTCGCGCTTTTGCTAGATTTAGAAACTTTCCTTTTTAGGAAACTTTTGTATGCAAACGTGACTTACGTGACTTATATGATTTCGTATGACAATATGCTAAGTGCTAACATGATCACGTAGGACTTAACGAGCATGCTAGGACTTTAAAAACGATACTTGATATGAAACTTGCCAAAAATGGAAACTTACTATAAATGGTAAGTTGTCCATATACGCGACTTGACCGCCTTTGCACACGACGAACACTAAAACGAATGTTACACGATTCACAACCAACACACGGTTCACCAACGGGTCGTTGACTTGACACGGTCAAACTTGGTCAAACACGGTCAAACTTGGTCAAACACGGTCAAACACGGTCAATGTGGACCAACATGAGCAAACACGGTCAATGTGGACCGACACGGACAAACATGAACAACCGAGGGTTGTTGAGCACAAACATGAGCACTAGCACGAACACGAAACACGGTCACTTACACGAACTCACGTATGGTATATGATATAGGTAGCCGTGACCGACACATCATCAAGTAGGAGCTTACGCATACATTTGTGCACGATCACTAAGGTGAGTTTACGACCCTCTTTACTCCTTTCAAACGTTTTACATAGGGGGAGAATACTAGTTGAATCGAGTCAAACAATTATGCTATTACAAACATTTTACTGTGTATGCTGGTTTATTAGACAAACATCAAGTGTTGAACTCGTAACAAGTCCTGACAAAGTCTTACCGTTAATGTACGAACAACGTGGTAGGTTTGAATGGATCCGTTCGGGTGTGACTAACCCCACGGGGCACAATTTTGACTGGAGGTCATAACCCGTGAAACTCTGACCTAACTTGCTATGTAATTACGAGACATAGCGGAGGCAAGGACAAACAAGTCTAGTTTGGTAGTGACGCACTGACACTTGGAGCCTACGGCTTGGTACTAACATTATGATAAACAACATGACACATGTTTTCTATTACTATGTATATATATATATATCAAAACCTGTGAACTCACCAACCATTGTGTTGACACTTTTTCTTAAACTTGTATTCTCAGGTAACTAGTAGGCTATGGATATCAGGAATGCACATTAAGGGACGAGCATTAGGAACCTCATGCATTTCTGTTTTATCTTTTGAAAACAATTTTATTTATGTTACGTACTAATACAATGTTGTGTCTGACAATTTACATTTCCGCTGCATTTATCAAACTTGTAATATTTTTTCCGCTGCAATGTTATGTAATTTCCGCTGCAATTATTTTGTAACTCTTATGACAAGCATTGTGTCTGAAAACGCATATAGAGTCATTCTATATGACCATGAGCTGTGACTCTGGCCACGTCACACCCACGTGGACTAACACACGAGTAAGAATTTGGGGGTGTGACAATACCATATGTTGAGCGTCCGGTATTATGCCATATCATATCTTTCGCGGTGAATCTAGAACTAAACCCTCGTCGAAGACGTGAAGTTAAAGGAAAGTAACACAATACTTTTTGTGCCACTTTCTTTCCCTTTGTGTTTTTGTCAACCCATCTGCTCTCATTACAAATAGGACAATTTTGCATAAGAGAATTCTCTTTCCAGAATAGAGCGCAATAATTAATGCAAGCATGTATAGACTGATATCCTAAACCAATTTTTCTCAGTTTCTTCTTAGCTTCATAATGGGAGGCTAGAATCTATATTTCTTTCAGGAATGCAACTCTTAAAAACTCTAAAAGTTGGTCAAAGAAACCATCAGTCCATTTATTAATCACTTTAATATGTATTAATTTTGCCA